>PVIU01005632.1:0-51293 GCA_004026605.1 Ondatra zibethicus | reverse complement strand
CTCCAGCATAAGTTGTCATCAGTGTTTCTGATCTTGGCCATTCTTACAGGTGTAAGATGTAATCTCAGTTGTTTTGATTTGCATTTCTCTGATGACTAAGGATGGTGAACATTTCCTTAAGTGTCTTTCAGCTATTTTAGATTCCTCTGTTGAGAGTTCTCTGTTCAGGTCTGTACTCCATTTTTTAAAATTGGATTATGTGATCTTTTGGTGTCCAATTTCTTGAGTTCTTTGTATATTTTGGAGATCAGACCTCTGTCTGATGTGGGGTTAGTGAAGATCTTTTCCCATTCTGTGGGCTGTTGTTTTGTCTTGTTGACCGTGTCCTTTGCTTTACAGAAGCTTTTCAGTTTCAGGAGGTCCCATTTGTTAATTGTTTCTTTCAGTGTCTGTGCTGCTGGGGTTATATTTAGGAAGTATTTTTTTTAATTTTTAATGTGGATTTTAGAGCTCAACTCAAGTCCTCCGGCTTACATGGCAAGTGCTTTAATGACTGAGCTGAACGATGGAGCTGTCTCCCCAGTCTCCCAACCTCAAACTTTTAACAAATCTTTATTAACTAGGAAATATTCTCACTGTATGCTATGAAGGAAAAAAAACAAGGTACACACACACTCGGAAGAGCCACACAGTGTGTGACTTTCCTGTCTTTAAACCACTAGTATCTACATGCCTCAGGCATATTGGAGAGCCACGACACAGAATCATCTTCCCTCTTGCATTTAGAATTAGTTGCAAGCAGTCTCATGTTAGTTTTGTGGCCCCTGCTGCACCCAGGATGACATTCTACAGAGTCTGCACTGTTGAACGGTGGTGCTTCCAAGTCTAAACTTGGCTCTTCTTGTGTCAGCTCATAAACAAACACTTAAGAGCCATCCCATGATGCTGAGCCTGCAGGAGAATAGCTTTGCTTTGGTGACATCATCCCTGTCCAAATAGCTTAGTCTACTCATTAAAACCAAACCAAACCAAGTACAATAAAATACAATCACTGACACGGAGAAAACTAAGAGTGATTGTGAGACCACTGGGTGCACTGAAAACCCAGTGAATCTACCGTGGACTAGACACTTCTTGACTCTGGGTGTGGGCAAAACAACTAAAAGTCACACATAGGTTCACACAAAACACCAGCGAGAGGCAAGATGCAGAACTGTATTTTTGCAGCAGTGGAGGAATCATGTATGATTTTCAGCCTCGTCTTTTTCTGGTCTTGTCAGTTAAAAAGAAACCCACAACATGCGGGGATTTCATAACAAGAAAAAGATGTCTTAAAAAAGAAGTGCTCGGAGGGTACAGTGCAGAGGGAGGGCTCGCTGCTCTCCCCTGCTCTTCCCTGCTCAACATCAAACTCAGCCCCTTCCCTTGGCTAAAGGGCACCCATGCTATTTTCCACTGGAGCCGAAGCACGGGGAGGAGGGAGCTGAAGAGCAGGAGGCAGTGTGCAGGCTGAAAGGATGTGATGGCAATGGCTACAGCTGAAGACACAGAGAAAGCCCTGGGTGCAAATCCAGCTCCTATCACATCCTCTTACAGGAAGCCTCATGGTACACATCCCTCTGTCATCTCAACAGGAATGTCATCCACATAACTCACCTATTCAAAAATTCCCTGATGACTTTAATATATTCATAGTTACACAACTGTCATTGTAATAACAGCTAGGGTGTTTTAGCCACACCCTCCCCATCCCAGGAAACTCCACGCCTGCTGTCAGTCTCTCCCCATCTGGTGGTTTAAAAGTGAAATATTCCCTGCAGGGGCAGGTGTTTCAGCACTGGATCCCAGCAGTGATCCTGGGTGGAGGAAGTGGGTCACTGGCAGGTGGGCCTGGAGTTTTATAACTTGGTCCCATTTCTAGCTTTCTCTTGCTTCCTGGTGGAGATGTGAGATGTCCCAGATACACATCCCATGACATAAACTCTTGCCATGGACTGTATACTGCTGTGGAACATTCTCTGTACACTGTAGATATGTATTATTCTCACTGGTTAATAAAGAGCTGACTGGCCTATAGCTGGGCAGGAGAGCCAATCCCAGGAGGATGATGGGAAGAAGAAGGGTGGAGTCTTGGGAGTTGCCAGCCAGAGACAGAGGAAGCAGGACATGTACAAAATGAGATAACAAGCCACGAGCTACATGGTAGCAAGTAAAATGATAGGAATGGGTTAATTTAGAATGTAAGAACTAGTTAGTAATAGACCTAAGCTATCAGTTGAACATTTATGATTAATAATACGTCTCTGTGTAGTTATTTGGGAACTGGCTGTCAGGGCAGAAAAGTTCATGTACAGTATCCCCTCAAAGTATGAGCCCAAACATGCTTCTCTCCCTCTAAGTTGCTTCTGCGGGGTCTGGCAATGTGATAGCCAGCTCTAACCTGATGGTGCTATGTCCCAGGCAATTAGTGACACTTCCCCCAGAGTGCTCAGACCTGCATAATAATTTAACATAATTCCTCTGAGATGGTGAGAGAAAATGAGGTACCAGGCATCCCTACAGGCTGCTGACCTTTGCCCTGGAATGCATGTGATATCTAGTGGCCAGCAGGTGAGCTAAGAGTAGGATAATGGTGTTTCTACTGTGAGGTATTTAACCACTCACTTCCTGCTTTTGTAAACTCACTTATCTCCGTGGGACTGGGATAAAGTGATCCTTTTATTACTACACAAGGGGAAAGAGAAACAACTGAGGGAGTGAAGCAATTTTCTTGCCCAGCTGTGGATCCCATAGGTCACTGTACACCTTTGATAACATCTCTGATGTGCACCTCTATAAACCCTTCCTTTAGCCCCCTTCAGCATGGCACGCTGTTTGGCTCTACATCCTTCCGCTAGCTGCAAGAATAAATTCATTTGCTCTAAATTTGAATTGAGTCTAAGTCTTTGGTCTTTCCCAGCAGATTCGAATGCCACAACAACAACCTGGCGACCCCTAGCCTGCCTTCCACATCTGTGGATTTGCCTCTGCTGAGCACATTTACAAGGGAGTTTCACAGGTGCTTCTGAGTCTGGCTTCTTTCATTAAACATCATGTTTCAATCCATGTGGTACCATGAGCCAGTGCTTCATTTCTGCTTATCGCTGAGCAAGCTCTTTAGACACCTTGAGTCCCATGGCTTCCTCTATCAAAAGTGGTGTGTGTGTGTGTGTGTGTGTGTGAAAGAGAGAGAGAGAGAGAGAGAGAGAGAGAGAGAGAGAGAGAGAGATGTGTATGTTGTGTGATATTTTGAATGTGTTCTGATGAATAAAGCTTGCTTAGAGTCAGAGGGCGGAACTAGCCACTAGCTGACCATAGAGATTTGGAGGACTGTAGACAGAGAGGAAACAGGAAGTAGTAAGTGGGGCTGAGAGAGGTGGAGGAATGGTAGGAGGTAGGAAGTGACTGTGGTTGCTCCCTGTTTTCTGATCTTTCAGGTTCTTACCCCAATATCTGATTCCCGGATTTTTATTGATAAGATTAATTAGATTAATGCTAAGTGTGTGCGTAAAATCTAATAATGAATATATGCACCTAAGTTGGTGAATTTACCTTCCATCATGCTTTGCTAGATCAAGAGACTGCTTGTCCTCAAGCCCCTCCCCCCACAGCTGGGTAATGATTATCCCTGTTCTCCCTAGAGATCCTCTTGAGAAACACTGGCTAGTGGGGATGGGGCTGGAGGCAGAGCCCGGAAAGCTGGTGGACTAAGGAACACGGCTCTGACTGAGCAGGCTGCAGGGTACAACAGGCTGTGGTCCAGAGCAGAGGTTGTTGCTCACAAAACCCAATGGCCCTGGACTCCACTTCTCAGGAATTCTCCATACAAGTTTGAGTAGGTTTCAGCTTTCTCCTGTAACAAGTGTGTCCAGTCCTGGGCCAACAGGCTGCATGAGTCCCAGGATAACTATGAATGCAGCCCAACACAAAACCATAAAGTTACTTAAAACGTTATGAGACTTTTTTTTCTTTTTGTAATTTGATTGCATGTTCTTTTGTGTGAACTCTGCAGGTGACAGCCTCCTGTTGCAATGTCAGAAGGTTGGACACGCTGGGCAGAGGAGTGACGCAATGCCTTAGGTGCCTGGGCCCTTGGCAGATGCTCTCTGCAATTATCATCAGCGCACACAAAGCCTGGCATGGCTGCAGCTTGCACATGCCAGGGCCAGGCGTCTGACAGTTTCAGGTCTCCATCTGTTCCGAAGATGGACTGGAAAGCCAATCTTTCTCTGGCTCTGGGGAAACGTCAATCTGCCAAGTCTGACTCTGTCTTCAGCACCTGGGATACCTCATCAAATCAGAACCTTCCAGGTGATTCTTTAGGTGTAGCACACTTGGTTTTTAATGCCCTATTCCCCAAGAAGTCATTGCTGGCAGGCCAGTCTGCACCACCCTCAGCTTCCTGCATGATGACTTCCATCTCTAGCTTACTCCATGCCTGAGGCCGCTCTGTTCCAGTCAGGAATTTGGTTCTCCTAAATGGAGTGGCTTGTTTCCATCCAGCAAGTGCTCCCAGGCTGTTCCAGCAGGAGGAACTTACAGGGAGTCTTGGATATCAGCCCCAGGGACTCGTGCCTGATGAGTATATGTGAAGTTCAGTGCTCACACCCCAGTTACTCAGTGGACCAGTACAGCAGATTCCGTTAAGGGGCAGTGTGAAATGGGTTTGAGCTCTTCTTTCACACCGCTGTCCCCAGACCCCTTTGGGAGAAGGCTAGAGCCTAGCCTCGGAGCTGAGGTGGGGGGATGCCTTCTCTGGTCTGCTTCCTCTGTGACCTGACTCTTCAGTCTGGGCTAATTTTCCTCTGTTCAGTCAACATTGGAACTATCATGCTGGTGTTTCTGGTTCTGGGAGTCAGTTGAGTCTTTTTTTTTTTTTTTTTTGAGCAGTTGAGTCTTAATAAAGATGTTTTGTCTACAGACATGCCCTGGCTCTGGGTGCTGAAGTCCTGGGCCTCTGCCCCACCACTGGCCACAGAGGCTGTTGAAACATCTGTCTTAAACTTGCTACTCTATAGCATACAGAAGCAGAAGAATCCTGTCCCCAACCTATGTAGGTTTAGTGCTCCAGCAGCTACCAGCCTGGAGATCTTGGCTTCTTCAGAGCCAGCACTGATGAGGCCCCGTCCTAGGTCAGCATCGATCAAACCAAGCCTATGCCTGCAGAGACCTCAGTATGGCTAGACACCCAGGAAGAGTCCAGAAGTCTGGGCCGCTAATACATTCTTCTACTCAAAAGAATGGAAGTTGGAGATGCTCCTAACTCCACCTGAAGGTTGGTTGGTTGGGCAGGGAGAAGGTCAAGGACATGAGGGGTGCACTCTAGATCCCCATCACATCTGTCCTGGCTTGTTTTATATCAACTTGACACAAGCTAGAGTCATCAGAGAGGAGGGAGCCTCAATTGAGAAAATGCCTCCCATGAGATGAGGCTGTAGGCAAGCAAGTCTGGAGCATGTTCTTAATTAATGATTGATATGGGAGGGCCCAGCCCATTGTGGGTGGAGCCATCCCTGGGATGGTGGTCCTGGGTCTTATAAGAAAGCAGACTGAGCAAGCCATGTGGAACAAACTAGTAAGCATCACCCTCCATGGCACCCACTTGCATCCACTCCTATCTCCAGGCCCCATCTGAGTTCCTGTCCTGACTTCCTATGCTGATGAACAGTGAGGATGAAGAATAACCCAAAGCCAAACAGACCCTTTCTTCCTCAGATTGCTTTTTGGTCATGGTGTTTCATCATAGCAATGGTCACCCCAGCCGGGACAGCATCTGTACTGCTTTTCCTCTTGATGAGGCCTGGGCGAGTCCAGGGCTGCGACAGGAGAAGAAGGGCTGATGTTGGCCAGCCCGCAGAACTGCCTTGGTGTTGGTCTTGTCTTTCCCAGGGCCACCTGTGGTGTGATCAGCCTGGTTATGGTCCCTGGCAATGCAGGGGGCCCTGAGGATCTTCCTATTCAGTGGCTCAGCATGAATGGTGGGCTGCCAAACTAAGGTTCAGCATCCAGCTTGGTGTCACCCAAGGACATCTCTGCAGAGACCATTGGTGTGATGGCTGGTTTTAATGTCAACTTGCCACAAATCAGAATCACCTGAGGAGGAAGCCTCACCAAGAAATGCCTTAATTGGTGCAGGAAGATCCACCCCAAATGTGGGCGGCACCTTCTGGTAGCACCCAGATGAAACAGGGCATGCCAGAAGGAAGATTACTCATCTTTGTTTGCCTGCCTTCCCTCTGGCTGCCGAGTTGGTTTCCCCTGTTGCAGTTGCTGATTCCTGGGCAGTTATCAGAACCAGGGTCTCTAGGTTGCCAGTGTTGAGAGGACCAGGGACTCTCCAGGAACCCTCTAGGTCCTTGGTGACAGCCGAGACTGCTGCCGCATGCAGCCTTGTGGGTTGAGCAACTATTGGGTTCTTGACTTCTCCAGTGTGAGGCAGCGCTGTAGACCACACAGACTGCTAAGGCTTTGGGCCTCCGAAACCAAGCAACTATCAGGTTCTCTGCCTCTCATGTGTGAAACTGTTGTTACTGCTTCAACGGACGCTATAGAATATTCACTCTGTTGGTTCTTGTGGTGGTTTGCATAGGGATGGCCCCCATAGGCTCATAGATTTGAACACTTGGTCATTAGGGAGTGGCACTACTTGACAGGAATTAAGGGGGTGTGGCCTTGCTGGAGTAGGTGTGGTCTTGTTGGAGGAAGTGTGCCACCGGGGGTGGCCTTTGAGGTTTCAGAAGCTCAAGTCATACTTGCATGAGGCCACACTCCCTGCCATGATGATAATGAGCTAAACCTCTGAGCTGTAAGCTGGCCCCAATTAAACGTTAAATGTTTTCCTTTATAAGAGTTGCCATGGTCATGATGACTCTTACAGACATAGGACACTGACTAAGACAGTTCTGTTCATCTAGAGAACTCTGATTAATGCAAGAGAGGAAGGAAATCCTAGTACCCCCTCACCTCAGAACCCACCCACTCTGTCTGGTTCTACAGGGAAGACTTACCCAGGCCCAGGTTGGAGATGGTCTCAAGGTCCAGGAAGCTGCTGGCTTCAAGGATGGCCTGGGGCAGCCGCAATGTGAAGGGCAGTAAGTCTCTGTGAAGACAGGAAGGCTGTGTAGGTCAGGTACTAGAGGGGTCAGAGTTCTCATTCTCCAGCATCCAGACGTCCAGATAGATCCCCATCTCATCCTGTGACTGCTAGGGTTTTCATGTAACCTGGACATTTCCCTAGGGTTAAGGGACAGGGCTGTAGTTGAGGGAGCTGCCAGCAAGATCTGGATCTCAAGTCAGTTTCAGAGACCTGGAAAGAGCCCTGGGATCATGGAGAATCCACTTGCTTCTTCTACCCTGCCTGGTCCACACTTTCTTTAAGCATATTTAGTGACCTCTGACCCTGGCCTTCCACATGGAGGTAGGCAGGCAAGCGCAGAGGGGGTGTCCTGATGAGCATTTAGCCAGCACCATCTGCTCTCTGCAGGGACATTGCTGAGAGTCCTTACAGAGATCTTCAGCAGTCAGACAGAGGGAAACTGAGGCCCAAAGGGAGAAAGGGTTTTTCTCATGGGCTGTGAGTAGATGGTGCTGGATCCTGGTCCTCCAAACTCCAACCCAGAGATTGCCTCTGCAGCCAGGATGTCTAGTCCTGATTCTATGCGTTATCCTGGCACTCAGGGCCTGCCTATTATTTTCCAGCCATTTCTCTCTCTCCTCTATCTTCCTCTCTCCCCTGTTAGCCTGTCTTCCCTCCATGAAGGCAGAAATTAACCAGAGGACCAAGAGGGCACAGAATGGCAGAGTTCAAAAACAGACAGGTACCAAGATTAGCAACCTGCTCCACCACTGACCCCTACATGCCCCGCCCACCTCCTTTCTAACCCAATCCTAAGCAAAGAAATCTCATCCGTTCACTTGTCATTCACTGGGCGCCTCCTCTGTTGGCCTGGAGAGCTAGCTCCCTCCACCCAGGTCCATCACTACCTCCCTTCTGTCTCTCCTTTCCTTGTAACCCTAAGTTGGGGGCTTCCAGTTCCTGGCAGGGGTGGGGCAATGTCTCAGGTCTTAGAAACCCTGGAGTGTACAATAAATACCATGGCGACTAACAGACCTGTTCACAATGGGACACTGAGCTGAAGAAAGAACAGCATCAATGGTTGTGATGGGGCTGACACAGGGACCTCATGGCAGGGGGCCCAGACCACCCTACACCTGCCTGAGGCTCTCTGCTAGATGAGTCTGCTAGTGGCTTCTGTTAGTGTCTGCCCCCCACTCAGGGAAGAAAGCACTGATGAGGGGGTGGCTTTGGCTTTCTCACGGTTAGACCGGGTGGCGCTGCAGCATCTCCAGCCACCATCATGTGACTCCACTATGAACCTGAGGCCTTGTGATGTCAACTGCCCATCCCTCTACCCAAGTCCTGCTCGGCCCGATTCTGGATAGGTCCTCAGGGTCCTACTCCCCTCCTCACTACCCTTACTCGAATCTCCAGTTTCAATGGTTGACAAAATTCATCTGCCATTACCTCAGTTTACCTGGCTGACTCTCTAGTTTGTTGGTGTGGTTTTACATGGGTCCTGTCCCTAGAAAAACATCTATCACAGTGGCCAGCAGAGGTCACTCCATTCTCATGTTGCTAGTAATCTAACATGATCACTTCACTGTCATCCTTAGCGTGCTTATGTGGACCTAGCCTCACACCCCAGCAGACAGCCTGGGCCCTGCTCCACCTCTCCAGCAAGCTCTTTAAATGTTCCCATCCCTTGCCTGCGCCTCAATATATTCACTTCCTCGTAGTGAATGAACCCTATTCCTAGACACCGGCCTCCTCTACTTGTATCTGCTTAGATTACACGTACCCTTCAAAGTCACACCATAGGCCTCTTCCTTTCAGACTTGGTTGTCAATGGTTTCATCATCCAGTTCCCTACTCCTCCCCCTGGAGGGTCACTCCTTCCATCTAGGGCATCACACAGGATGGGGTAACTAGCCGAGCAACATCATACAGCATCACTATTACACTGTTAGAACACAGCAACCACATGGGTAGCTTTACAATCAGTAACGGGGGGTGAGGGTGGTCAGAGAGGTTGAGATAATTGCCCAAGACCACTCAGCTAAAAACATACCTTTATCTAGCACCACAAATCACTTGTTATTTATTTGTTCTTTCTTTCTTTTGCCTCTGGTTTCCTACCCAGGCCTCATAACTTGCCTGGGATACTGACTCTAGTGTTGTCTTCATTTTTTTTAAACTCTAGACATTGGATGGCTGGTAAGATAGCTCCGTGGGCAAAGGTGCTTGTAGTCAAGGATGATGAATTAGGTCCCTGGGGATCCACATGGTGGAAGAAGAGAATCAAATCCCAAAACTGTCCTCTGACCTCCATACTTGTACCCTGGCATGTGCACCCAGATAGATAGATAGATAGATAAATGTAATAATGATGTTAGACTGTGAGGTAAGGTGTAGGGATCAAGGTAAGGTATGGGAATGGAACATAGGGTCTTGCATGTGGTAGGCACATGATCTACCATTGAGCTACATACAGTTCAGCCCTACGGTCTGTTTTTGTTTCGTAAATTAGAAACAAAGACATATTTGCTGTAAGAATTAAACATTACCCAAGTGTTTAAAATAAGATGTTCCTGTCCTTCTTCTTCAGGGTCCCACTGTCAAGATTCTAGTGTGTGACTTACTTCCCTCATCCTTCTCTGCATGTGTGCATGTGTGCGTATACACACACAACTGTTTTCAAAAGTAAATGCCAGTGTATGAACTTGAATGCTGATTGGGTCTAAGGTCAGATTCTTCCATTCCTAGACTGGATTGCCTTTTAGTAAAACAAAAACAAAAACAAATCAACAACAACAACAACAAAAAAACCCCAACCAACCAACCAAACAAAAACCTGTCTTCATTACTGCCATTGACTCAAACAATACTGCTAAGAAGAATTTTAGTTCCTGGTGATTCTGCCCTTGGCTAGTATTTCTTTTGGGTAGATTCCCAGTGAGCCTGAGAAGCCACAGGATAGAATACTTCAAGATCAGCATTTGCTACTCTTTCCCCATTCACACCTCAACAGAAATGGTCCCCAGATTATGGTACTTTTTGTCCTTCCTGTCCTGAGTATAACCAAGCAGCCCACTTTCGTGGATTTAGTGGTGGCCTCTGTCAGTGACAACGACATGCAAATTGTCCAGTTTGTGGTTTGCCAGCTAAAGAAGTCTTAGCGTCGTGTGATGGTGGGGAAGGCAGGCAGCCCCAAAACAGGCTTAGTCACACCCAAACTGTGAAGTCCCTGGGCTTTGGGGTAATGACAGGATAGCCCTCAGATGAGGTGCTAGGTCAGTGGGCATCTATCCATAAACCTACCAACAACCGACCAAAGACACACTGGACACTTCGGAGGGACACTACCATGCTCTCAGTGTCTGTCTGTACTCTGCAGACTTCCTTGATCAGAACCCCTGGGAAGAGTCCAAAAGTGCAGGCTCCTCTGTCCAAGCCCAAGGTTAGCAGCACTGGGCCTAGGGGAACCGACATCAGCATGCACACACATGGAGTGTGTAGGAGATTGACTCAAGGCCTCAAGATATTAGTAAGTGCCCTACTAATGAAACCCGCATCTCTAAACAGCTCACAAGTAAATCTTAAGGAGCACAGGCTTGGGTGGGGATCATGTGGGTCATAGACCTCCCCCGAAAGCAAAGGCTATCAAACAGTGACTTAATCAAACTTACAGATGCTCTGTATGTACATGTTCATATCTATTTCCTTGTGAACTATAAAGCCCCGTAAAAGGCACCAGAGCAATAAAGATTTTGAAAGTAGGATTTTCAGAGTGGATGTTTTAACAACCCCCTCTCACTTTTGAGGGCCAGCTTGTACACCCCTGTGTAACTATCCCTTCTCTGAAGGTCCCTGTTCTAGCTAAAGCTTTTTTACCTATGTAAGAAACACAAAGCAGCATGCACACACACACACACATGTATGCACACATACACACACACACACACACAAGTTCAGCAACACAATACTTACTTACTCCACCTACATAGGATACTTTTGGGGAGAATATAGTCCAGATTACTTTCTTTCTTATGTACAAAGTCACAAAATGGATTTTCTATCTTAATGCCATCAGCCAGTCCTCTCATTCCCAAGATACTAGGCACCTAATCATTTAGTTTGATCCCAATATTAGTTACCTGGAACTGAAATCAGATTCTGTAGACTTCAAGGCTCAGTGACTCCCAGGGGGTCCCCCACTTCCAATGCCAGTCATAAGATCTAGACCACCAGCACTTCGGAGCCACTGATGGGGAATAGAGCTTCTGCATGGTGATGATAGTTATCTTCAAAGGTGGGAGTGACCAATGAGCCACTCCCTGAGGAGGGTGGTGGCTTAGCCACTGTGTGGGGCAAATCTGAGGGAGGATGGGCCCACAGAGCTCCTTCCTTCCTCATCTTGGGTTACGGCACTTATTTGAGTTAACTGACCCTGTACTGGGGTTGTGTTGAGGATCGGTCCCCACGACCCTGGTAAGGGTTTTAGCTGAGCATCTGGCACCATGGATATACTCAAGAAGCAATGGGACTAAGCATCTATCACTAGGCAGGAAGCCCCAGTGTCTCCCATCTCCGCAGCCATGCCTCTTTTCTTCAGTGGCTGCCCCCTCCCTTTTGGGTGACATCTCTTCATGACTCCAGAAGACTTCAGCGGTCCCTGACTATTCTTGGCTTTTCTCTTCCCTCAACCCCATTTCCTGCTGCAGCCATATTGCTTTGTCTGGGGCTGTCTAATCATGGGAGACGATGAGGCTCATAGTAGCTGCAAAAGGGAGCCCTTACAACTCCAGGCATGACTCTGTCCTGTCCTCTCCACGGAGCCACTCCTGAGGCTGCCTGTGGCTTTCTTTACTTTGTTTGTTTGTTTGTTTGTTGTTTTTAGAGACAGGGTTTCTCCATGTAGCTCTAGTCCTAGAGAGCTCCCTCTTTAGACCAGGCTGACTTTAAACTCAGAGATCCGCCTGCCTCTGCTTCCTGAGTGCTGGGATTAAAAGTGTGCGCCACCACCGCCTGGCTCTACCCTTTGCCTGTCCTGTTTCCTCTGCCTGGAATTATCTCCCTGCCCTCCTTGGCAGGCCTCCCACACCTTCTTCACACGGAGGGCCCCCAGCTCCATATACAGAGGGATAGATTGAAGAGAAGCAACAGATGTGTCCTTTCCTCTACAAGCCTGGTACAAGGCCAGGGCTCAAATCTGACTTCAGAACTTGGCTGTGCCACTTGAGATCAGTCACACCCCAGCCTCAGTTTCCTCATCCCTAACATCACTAAGAACACATAGCATGGTTTTATGAGTACTGCCCTGTACCTGCTACTCTGCTAAGGCCCAAACAGACATCTTCAGTGCAGCTCCGAGGACAGGACTACTAACTAGCCTTGTAACGCGTGGTCACGATAGGGTTAGGAAGAGATGAGTAGGCAGCACCGAGCATACAGATGCTCAGGCAGCCATCACGGTTCCAGTTCTGTACACTCATCACCAAGCTGCTGGGCACTGTCAAAACTGAAGAGCTTCTTGCAAGAACTCTGGTCTCCAGAGCGTGGCGGGGGGGGGGGGTTGTTTCTGAAGGCCTTGGCACCTGTGACCCTCACAAACAAGTGTCCAAGAGGGAGCTCCTAATCTGTCAGGCACTAGGGGTGAGAAGGTTGAGATTCCTGCTCTGCTGACGTGTACATTGTGTGCTGAGCTCTAGGGCTAGTGTGTGCTATCCTGGGAATGTCTGTATGAACAGCCACCAGCTCACAGGGACCTCAGGTGCCCAATGGGAAGCATCCTTTGTAGAGGAAGAAACCAGTGGGCTTGCTGAGGGCTGGGTTTGGGTTTAGTGTGGTGACTGGGTCACAGCTCTAACAAAAATCTAGACTGGACAAATATTCACCAGTACACCCTCTGGAGGGGCCAAAGCTATACAGAGCATCTTCAGTGCATTTTCAGTTGCCTCCGGTGTTTGGTTCTGAAGGAGTCTGCCGGTGGGATCTTACAATCTCAAAGTTGCAGACTATCATACCTAACTGTTAATGTTCCCTGACAGAGAGACAAGGGTGCCTGGAGAGGTCAGGTGACAGACCTGGAGTCACACAGCTGCAAGCCCTGGGACTCTGGCTCCTGAGGTACTCAGCATTCAGGCCTTGTTGCCTGACACCCCCACACCCCCAGAACATGGTCAGGCCCATCTCTGGAGTGAAGACAGAACTACAGGTACCTGCTTTGATCGATTGTGGAGAAGTAGCAGTGAGAGAGGAGAGGTTGGAAAGCGACAGGGGTAAGCTTGGTGATTGTGGCTCCTGATCTCCCTGGACACCAAGCTGAAGCCCAGAAAACTCTTCTATAGTTCAAATGGCAGAGATGGAATGAGAGCTCATGGGGTCCCAGGCAGTGCCCCAGCTCTCTCTTTCATGGATATTAACTTACCCTTCCTCCCGCATCAAAGCACTCCCTTTTATGAAAGAGGAAGTTGGGGCTCTGAGGTGTTATACAGCCAGCTTAATATCTGTATTCTCACCCATCCATCCATCCATCCATCCATCCATCCATCCATCCATCCATCCATCCATCCTTCTCTCCTTCTATCCAACCAATCTTCTGATCATTCATTCATTGTACCGGTACATGCCAAATACTGGACAGAGCTCTTTAACTAACTCTAAAAGGCCCATCTTCCCACAGTTGGGTGTGTTGTAAAGCATAAAGGTCTGGGACCTCTGTAATTATTTTCTTGTGAATCTAGTGAGCCAAGCCAGTGCACAGAATTACTTCTGGGTGCATTGGTAGAGCTTTCTCTGTCATTTACCCATCTTCATTTCCTCATCTATGCAACAGGAACAACCCTTGTGGAGTTGTTGGCAAGGTTTTGAAAGACAATGTGGGACCTGGAGAGATAGCTCAGTGGTTACAAGCACTTACTGTCCTTATGGAGACATGGGTTTGGTTCCTAGCACTCACATGATGACACACAACTGTCTGTAACTTCAGTCACAGGGGATCTGATGCTGTCTTCTGGCCTTGCAAGCAAACATTAAGACATATTTAAAAAAATCTTTAAATTTGGTGGGTAGGGCTGGGCAGTGGTGGCACATGCCTTTAATCCCAGCGCTCAGGAGGCAGACTTAGGCAGATTTCTATGAGTTCGAGGCCAGCCTGGTCTACAGATTAAGTTTCAGGACAACCAGGACAACATAGAAAAAGCCTAATTAGAAACAAAACAAAACAAAGAAAGAAAGTAGTGGGTATAAAAATCCCCAGAGCCCCGCTGAGTGCTGGAGGAGCCCTCACTAGGCAGCAGGAGAGGTCAGCATCAGCTCTAATGATCAGTGTTGCTCTGCTGGCCTGGAGGGTGGGAGGGGTGGAGCATGTGTTTTGGCAGAAGTAGCCTAGGGTCAAAGACCCCAATACATCTTACCAAACATCGAGTCAGCCCTTGTGCAGGCCCTGTAGCTTCAGCTGATGGGTGATGGCACCAAATGTATTTTTAAATTCTTGCTGATCGGAAACCAGTTCTGAGTGAGTGGAGCGGAACTCATGGTGGTCTGCCCAGCTGAACAATCTCAGGCTCCCACCCACCAAGGGGCATCAGCCCTTCTTGTTGTCGCTATAGGAAGTTCCTTCTGTACTGTGCGTCACTAGTTAGTCTCAAGGGTCCCAAGCTGTCCCTGGTGCTGGTAACAGTAGAAATTGAAAGACTAACGAGAGCCAGATGGGCAGGTGGCTAGCAGAAAAGTCCTCCCAAGAAGAGTCCAGAAAACATCAGAGCCAATCTCTCTTCTTGTGGTTACCAGAGCAAAGACAAGGGACTGTCCCCTCTCACTGCATCCCCTCCCTCTTTACTCTGTCCCCTCCCACGCCACAAACACACCCAAGGTTGCATAGATGTCTGTTGCAACCAGATGGGTGTATTGCAGCAAATGGGCTTCTGTTAGGACAGGAAGGGAAGCCTCCCCCACAGCCTCCTTTGGGGCCAGGTTACTCACCTACTGACACAGTAGAAAGCAATGAGTCTGAAGATGTCCTCAAACACAAGAACTGAGCCTTCCAGGTACAATACTGGGGAGAGACAAGAAAGGCCATTGTAAGCATCCTCTAATGACAAGGGGAGGGGCTGGCTGCTCTCCTAGATCTGGAAGGTGGTACACGCCTGCAAGTCCTCTGTGGGTTCTGGCGCCTCCTGAAGGATCCCCATATGTATCAGCTGCCAACTGCAGTGACAGCAGAGCTCAAGGTGTCAACGTGTTGAGAGTTCAAGGACTACCAATTACTGCGGCTGATATCAACTAAAACACAGTCATCATTTCTGGTGAACAGGAGTCTAGATTAAAAAGTAGAATGTCATGTGTAGCCAGCTGCTAATGACAATCTCAGTAGGCACTGGCTTTCATGATGCCCAAATCTCAGGTCCCTGCCAAGTTTTGCTCCCAAATCTCAGGAGTCTACATTGGGCTTCCCTAGGCCTCTGGTGCTGAACAACATTTAGACTGAGTACTGGCATGTTTTCTGCATGACACGGGAGAAAGAGATGGTCCATCTGGGCTTCCAGGCCTGGCTTTGACCCTGGAACTGACAATCAGGCCCTGCAGGCATCCCTTTGCTTCTCAATGCCTCAGTGTCCCCATCTTCTAAGGGAACAGCCCTTCAAACCCTAAAGACACTATCATTTAGGTGATAGCATCCTGCTATGTGGTTTGCAAAGCCTGGACCAGTTTCCCACAGGGCAGAGAGTGACATATCCACAAATATACATATTCCAATTGCCCCCAATTTCCTAGTACTGTTCTCAGCAGCTCATGTGATTTTTTTTTAAGGAAAAATCATATTTATCTTTTTATGACAAACAGATCATGGTTTCCTGTTTGGTTAGATATAAAAATGTATAAAGAGATAAACAAAACAAAACAAAACAAAACTGTCCTTGGTGTTTCTGCCCTTTAGGAATGTCCCCTGTGGCTCCATCTGGGAATCTTGAGGCTATCTTGTCTATGGTCTTAAAACTTACAACATATGCTCACAGCTCTTCTCCCTAGAGGCCTAAAGGGACGCCCTGAACCCAAGGGAGACTGTCTGGGCACCCCAAACCCAAGGGAGCTGGTCTGGGCCTGAACCCCAGGGGAGCAGGTCTGGGTGCCCTGAAACTGAGAAAGCTGGTCTGGGAGCCCTGAACCTGAGGAGTTGGTCTGGGCCCTGAACCCCAGGGGAGCTGGTCTGGACAGAGCCTCACAGCCTTCTGGAGCTGCGGAGCATAGAAGTTGGTATGGGATGAACCACCTTCCGTCCCAAGACCTTTATTTAACACTGCACCAGCTGGGGGCGTGTGTGGGCATCTGGGCATCCGATCTCTATCAGGATGTTGCACAGGCTCTCTGTGCCTCAGTTTTTACAACTGTGAACCAGCATTACAATGTACCCATTTGGTTTTTTGTTTGTTTGTTTGTTTGTTTTTTTCGAGACAGGGTTTCTCTGTGGCTTTGAAACCTGTCCTGGAACTAGCTCTGTAGACCAGGCTGGTCTCAAACTCACAGAGATCCGCCTGCCTCTGCCTCCCGAGTGCTGGGCGTGCGCCACCACTGCCCAGCTCATTTGTTGAGGACTGAACTGTTCCTCTCTCCAAAAGAAGATGTATTGAAGTCCTAATGCTTAGAACATGACATGTGACCTTGTTTGGAAATCTTTGTCATGTTTGGTGTGTGTGCGTGTGTGTGTATGCCTTTTGAAGACACAGGACACCAAGACACAGAGAAGGAATGACTGTGGAAGACAGAAGCAGTGGTTGGAGCTGGGTGACAAGGAACACACTTGGATCTGAGGCTTCGAAAGATGTCAAGTTCCACCCACACCTTCGTTTAAGGTCTCTGTCCCCAGAATGGTTAGAGAGTAAGTTTCTGTTACTGAAAATCATTCAGTTTGTGTCCTCTGTTGCAGCAGAAAGGAGGGAATGCTCCGCCTCTTAAGCATGAAATAAAAACAATTCCTGGGAGCTGCCCCTGATAGCACATGGCATGTCAAGACAACAATAATGGTCCCAAATGGTAGTTTCAGCCGGTAAAGTGATCAGAGAGGCCGCTGGCGGTGGGAGGATTCCGTGGCCACACGTGGGTGCACGTGCAGCTTCAAGGCTGTACCCTCACCCTCATGTCCATCATGGGCTCCCCATTCCTCTCTCGTGTCTCTTCCCTGCAGCCTCCAGAGCTCTCAGCCGTCAGTCTACCCTCTGTCCCTAGGCTTTGTTTCCCCATTCCCATCCCTCCCTCGAGGACCGCACACAGCCAGGAGAGGCTCGGCTGCTTCCATAGGTTGGGGATCGGCAGAGACAAGGAAGGTCCTGCGTTCTTGCCCATGTGCCCAGCATACCACTAGACCAGGCGCATAGCCAGGGCCCACAAAGCACAGGGTAGAATGGGCCTTCTGGGGTGGAAAGCGAGAACATACCCTATCTAGAGAGAAGATGGGTAGTTGCTCAGGATGGTGTGTGTAAGCCGGGGTCAGGTAGAGTAGTGAGGTGGTAGAAAGTGGGGGAGGTTCGGATGAGGGGTTCTGTGCTAAACTATAGACAGCCTATTCAGCAAGTTCAGCAGCACTGTGTATGTTCACACTGTTAGGCCACACGAAGTTTGTTTGAGATGTGGTGAAACATTCTTAAATAGTAGTGACGGTTGCCCGACTCTGCATACACTAAGGCCACCGAATTATATTCTTTAAATGGGCCAATATATGATACCAAGAGCAGTAAATAAACACATCTAAATAAAATTGAAATAAAGCTGTTACTTAAAATAGATGAGGAAGATTCTCTACAGAGTGGACTCAGCTCTCCTTCCTGCATTGTTTTGGTGGGATTTTTATAATGAGCAAGTAAGACTTCTTTTTAGTGAAAAATACCGTATTTAATTTTTTATGTGTATGGATACTTTGCCTGCAAGTATGTCTGTGCACCACATGCATGCCTGGTGCCTGTGGAGGCCAGAAGAGGGCAGTAGAGCCCCTGAAACTGGAGTTACAGACAGTTATGAGCTGCCACGTAGGTGCTGAGAACTGAACTCAGGTCCTCTGGAAGAGCAGCCAGTGCTCTTAACCACTGAGCCATCTCTCTAACCCTAAGGATGACGTCTATAAGTGGGGTTTTGGCAGAGGTGTCCCCTAAATATTACTTTCTAGTATTTCCTCAGAAGCTGCCCCAAACTGACAAGTTCCCAGACCCCAGTACTGCCAAGAGGCCAGGTCACCTTACCACCTCACACTGCCTTTACATGGCCTTGGGGACATCCACCACTTCTGCACTTGGCAACATCCTGTAGCACAGAGCCTGCCAGTCTGTCCCTCCTGACAAAGACACCAGGGGACTCTCGCAGTGTTTATCCTCTCCAGGGTCCCTCGATAAGCGCCTTAGTACAGAACAGTCCAGAGATCGGACCTCACAGGGTGAGGCTCTAGTGCCAGCCCGTGGGGGTCAGTCTGTACTGAGGTGGCCAAAGGGGACGGCAATCAGAATCTGCCCCTCAGAGAGAAGGAAGCCTTTCACCTTAGCACCCTCCACCAGGGTTGGACTGGGGACAGGTAGCGATGTACCAAGCCGGCTCTAGATTTTTATAATATTAATGTTAGAATGGAACAGCCATAAGAAACTTGAAAGCTACTAGGTATCCTTTTAAAAAAGAAATTTCACTTTGTCACTCTGTAAATATATATATATCCTTCAAAAGGCAGACTATTATGGCTCTCTTCTTTTCCACAGTACCTCCAATATTTGGCATGGTGTTTGGCATAGTACCTCCAGTATTTGGCATGGTGCTTGGCACAGTACCTCCAGCACCTAGCATGGTGCTTGGCATAGTACCCCCAGTATTTGGCATGGTGCTTGGCGTAGTACCCCCAGCACCTGGCATAAAGAACACTACTGTGAATATCTTTGTGTACAGCTTGCATGGACATATTCATGTACTTTTGATTGCATATGAGAGGCAGAATTTCTCAGTCAGATGTAATTCTGTCTGTTCAAGAAACTACCAAACTTGCTGGCATAACTGGATGTCAACATGTAGAAAAATGAAAATAGATACATATCTATCACTATGCACAAAACTCAAGTCCAAATGGATCAAAGACCTTAACATAAAGCCAACCACACTGAACCTCATAGAAGAGAAAGTGGGAAGTACACTTGAACACATCGGTACAGGAGACCACTACCTGAATATAACCCCAGTAGCACAGACACTGAAAGAAACAATTAATAAATGGGACCTCCTGAAACTGAAAAGCTTCTGTAAAGCAAAGGACACGGTCAACAAGACAAAACGACCTACAGAATGGGAAAAGATCTTCACCAATCCCACAACAGACAGAGGGTTGATCTCCAAAATATACAAAGAACTCAAGAAACTGGTCATCAAAAGAACAAATAATTCAATAAAATAATGTAGTACAGACCTAAACAGAGAACTCTCAACAGAGGAATCCAAAATGACTGAAAGACACTTAAGGAAATACTCAACATCCTTAGTCATCAGAGAAAAGCAAATCAAAACAGCTCTGAGATTCCATCTTACACCTGTAAGAATGGCCAAGATCAAAAACACTGAAGACAGCTTATGCTGGAGAGGATGTGAGGAAAAGGGAACACTCCTGCATTGCTGGTGGGAGTGCAAGCTGGTACAACCTCTTTGGATATCAGTGTGGTGATTTCTCAGAAAATTAGGAAACAACCTTACTTAAGACCCAGTAATACCACTTTTGGGTATATATCCAAAGGATGCTCAATCGTGCCACAAGGACATGTGCTCAACTATGTTCATAGCAGCTTTGTTTGTCATAGCCAGAACCTGGAAACAACCTGAATGCCCCTCAATCGAAGAATGGATAAGGAAAATATGGTACATTTACACAATGGAGTACTACACAGCAGAAAAAATAACATCTTGAAATTTTCAGGCAAATGGATGGATCTAGAAAATATCATTTTGAGTGAATAACCCAGACCCAGAAAGACAATTATCATATGTACTCACTCATAAGTGGCTTTTAGACATAAAGCAAAGAAAACCAGCCTATAATCCCAGAGAACCTAGACAACAATGAGGACTCTAAGGGAGACATACATGGATCTAATCTACATGGGAAGTAGAAAAAGACAAGATCTCCTGAGTAAATTGGGAGCATGGGGACCTTGGGAGAGGGTTGAAGGGGAGGGGAAAGGCAGGGAGGGGAGCAGAGAAAAATGTAGAGCTCAATAAAATCAATTAAAAAAAACCCAAAAAAGAAATTACCAAACTATTTTCCACAGTGAAATCACTTTTCCATTCCCATCAGTCAAGTATGGCAGTTTCAGGTTCTCCACATCCTTGTTAACACTCGCTGCCTGACTGCAGCCACCCCAGTGGGCCTAAAGTGTATCCTGTAGTTTTGATTTGCATTTTCCTAAAGATTGGTGAGCCTGAGAATTTGTCTGTGTTTCTTGACTGTGTGTGGGTTATTCATTTAAAACTTTCTCCCGTTGAGCCAGGCATGGTGGCACACACCTTTGATTCCAGTATTCGGGAAGCAGAGGCAGGTGGATCTCTGTGAGTTCAAGGCCAGCCTGGTCTACAAAGTGAGTTCCAGGACAGCCATGGCTGTTACACAGAGAAACCCTGCCTCAAAAAAATTAAAAAAAAATTCTTTATTTCTATGGGTATGGGTGTTTTGCCTGCATGTGTGTCTGTGTACCATGTACATGTAGTACCTATGGAAGCCAGATGGGGGCATCAGATCTCCTGGGACTGGAGTTACAGATGGTTGTGAGCAGCAGTGTGGATGCTGGGATTCAGACTGGGGAAGAGCAGCCAGTGTTCTTAACAGCTGAGTCATCTCTCCAGTCACAGCGGTCATTCATTTTGTTTTGTTTTGGTTTTGGTTTTTCAAGACAGGGTTTCTCTGTGTAGCTTTGGAGCCTGTCCTGGTACTCACTCTGTAGCCCAGGCTGGCCTCAAATTCAGAGATCCACCTGCCTCTGCCTCCCAATTGCTGGGATTAAAGGTGTGCATCACCACTGCTCGGCTTTGATTATTCATTTTTGACGATGAGTTTTGAGAGATAAAGTCTAGATACACGCCTTTTGTCAGATCTATGCTTTGTAGACATTCACTCCAAATCCAACTTCTCTTTCTAAAGCTTTAAGAATGAACAAAGACAGAATGCTGTCTAAATGTATCCGTAAGATTAGAGACACCCAGCTGGCATTGCACACCCACCCCAGCGTGTCTAACCGGCACTCACTAACAGTCAGTCTTCTGCCCTCTGAAATGGTTTACTTAGACGTTCACTTCACTGCCAACTTGACAGGATTTAGAGTCACCTAGGAAACATTCCCCTGAGCATTTTTGTGTGGGAGTTTCCCAAGAGGTTTAACCGAGCTGGGAAGACCCATGCCAGTTTTGAGCAGAACCATCCTGTAGGCTGGGGTTCCCAACTTAACAAAAAGGAGAACGTGAGCTGAGCACTGGCACGGGTCTCATTGCTTCCCCAGTACAGATGCAAAAGGACCAGCCGCTTCCAGTTCCTGCTGCACCTTCCCAACACGCCTGACTGTACCCTTACACTTAGTCCCTGAGCCAAAATACACCCAACCTTCCTTCAGCTGCTTCTTTGCCAGGAATTTTGTCACAGTTAGGAGAAAGGTAACCAGGGCAGTTAATATGCTGTGGGACTTGAATGGGTCACCATTCTCACTTAAGCCACTGTCTTTTCTGCTGTCTTATCCATACTGTTCTCCTCAGAGACCCCTTTTCATAGATGGTCTGGAAGTCAGCCCAGACCATGCCTGGTTTTAATCACTACAAATCCGCAGGGGCTGAGGCAAGTGTACTCAAGAAATGAAAACTTGTCCTTTGTGCTGTGTTCTTTAAGGTAGCATGGGACAGCTCTGACAAGGGCCACTGCTAAGTGACAAGGGTCACTACTAAGTGAAGGGTGAGCAGCTGGGACCCTCACCCCAGGCTTTGATGAGAATATACAAAAACATCAAAAGGGGAGACACCTTGCCAAAGATTACTGTATGTGTGGGGTACACATTTACTTAGGAAACCGAAACTCAGCCTTCCACATTTAGACAGCTCCACTAACCAGAGATATTTCACTTCTTTTTTCTCTCTCATGAGATGGGGTTTCTCTGTGTAGTCCTGGCCGGAGATCTCACTTCTAATAGGCTGTCAACAGTAGCTCTTAATAAAATGTTTAGTTGTGATGCCCGCATGAAGGGCTTGGTCATTGTCAATCCCTAGCCTGGGCTGTAGAAACAAAGCGTAAGTGGGTAAGAAAACTGACATGAACCTCACAGAAGGGCCACGGGGACTTTTCCTTTTCACGGCGTGGGGATCCGTCAGGAGCTTTTTCCTAGAAGTAGACACTAATGTCGCTACCTGCTTGCTCTCTATGGAAGACTGAAAATGGGGTTGGGCAGGTGGAGAGGCGTTGATTTGCTTTATCCTGCATGCATCCAGGCCTCTCCATGCACACTTAAGAGGTGAACAAGCAATGGATCAGATCTGCCCATTTCAGTTTCACAGGAGGAAACTGTTGTGAAAGGGGGTTCAGGAAAGCTGGGCACCCCTCCCCCAGGAGAGACTAACCTCTTAAGGCTTGGAGAAGAACTATGGAGCTAATCTCTGAATTCTTCTGTCATCCAGAAAGGGGTGGGTTATCTAATCCTGGTAGATTTTGACACCCCTACTTCAAAGGGACACTAGGTCACTGACCATGTCCTTGGCAGGAAAAGGCAGACTCCAAGGACAGAAAGTGAAGGTGACAGGAGGCTGGGGACTAGGGAGAGAATAAAGCCTGCAGGGTTCCCCCCAGTGAAGGGAAACATCCCCCCTACTCCGTGCGCCTTCCAGGGACCATCCTATCCCCAGCTACAGTGTCCCCTTCAGAACATTGCAAGGTCCTCATTTTGAGGACCACAGTTGTGTGTGTGTGTGTGTGTGTGTGTGTGCATATGCATGTGTGTAAGCTGCAGGGCAGTAACTGTAACTGCTACAGGAACTACCTCTTGGCCAGTCTGTGGCTGGCCATAGAGGAAGGACTGCCTGTTTCTCTCAGTTCAATTTTGTAAAACCTAGGAAAGCTGCTTCCCCTGTTCCCAGAGATGGCAGGGATTTATGGGGTGGGAGTGGAGAAATGGAGGTGGGGGAGGGGAGTACTGGGTCCCCACAGTTTAAGGTCTCACTTGCACTGAGACCTTGTTATCTCACCAGGGAGCCAGGAGAAGAGGCCTGAACCTGCTGAAAAGAGTCCTTTGTGACCAGAGCTGCCAGCCACACGGCTATCACAGAACAGAATTAGTCAGGATGAGAGGATTAACCACCTCCCCACCCCTACCCCAACCCAGAAAAGCTCCTGTCTCCTCTGGGGAAGGCTTGGAGCAAGGTTGGGAAAGTTAGTTCCCACTACAGGTCAAGGCTGCATAACACTGACACAGTCACAGCCTGTCACAGCCTGAAGCAAAGCCCTTCTGAGACTCACGTTCGGAGGGAAGGTGAGAACCACAGTGGCTGACCTAGGCCCTGAGGGTCAATGTGCAAAGGTCAGAGTGGCATGCTACCGAGGCTGGGTGAAGGAGAGCAGCCATTTCGGTTGTAACAGCACCTGGCTGTGGAGGGCAGCTCAGAGTGGGGCTCGGGCAGTTGGGAGAGGGTTGTTCAGTATATACCAGGGTCCAGTGCCTGGCTGATCCTGGAGCACTTCCGCTGTGCTCCTGCCAGCCAGCCCAACCCTCACGGCACAGCCCATCTCTGCAGATCCTGGGCTTGGATATAATAATCTTCCTCAGGTCCAAATTCTCCATCAACCAGGGACCCAGCAGGATTTGGAGCATTGTGGGGGACAGAATGAGCCTTGCCCTGGGGTACCACAGCTGGAAGCTAATGGGATAGGTATAAGGAGGCCCAGGCAGAGGTTGAAACGTGGTCCTTTCCAAATGCCTTGGTCATTGCTAAAGGCAGGAAGGTTCAGTAGCTGGCCCAGAGGTGTGGTCAGGTCCTGGTAGGTGCCACAAGCAAGCTCAGTAGGCACGTTTCCAGGAGCAGTGGCATGGGCAGAAGGCATAGGGGATAGGAGGATACATGAGAGTTCCCACAGGAAATCAGCCTTTGCCCCCTGTCTGGTGTCAGCACAGAGCCTCTCTTTCAGGCCTGTCTACTCCCTTGATACTGGAAGACAGCACGTGGGAGGCCTTCCTGGGCAGAATGCTAACCCCTCTCTCTGACTTGGGCACCGTTCACATCTTGTTCTCTAGAACAGGATGTCATAATGCCACAGGTGTTACAGGCTCCATCTGGGATAAGCATGAAGAACTCTGGGTCTGAGCCTCATTTCTTGTCACTCGAGGGTCTTTTGAGGGGTTCTTGTTTCATGCTCCCCAGGTTTGCATTTGTGAAATAGCATACAGAGCCCCACAGGGGCAACTGCACTGTCCCTTATTATACCATTCTTGTTTAAATAAAAGGCTCCTGATTTTGGAAGCTGCTCGTTCTTATTGAGCAAATGCAAACAAGAGGCTTCAAGAATCTGAAAAGGAACACAGGACGGACTGTCATGACGCAGAGGAGGGCTTCATTTATAGGTTCAGATGCCAAAACGGAAGGGGACACTGGACAGATTTGTGAATTTCCAAGTGTCAGGGAAGACTAAATAAAGAGTAGGCATGGGAGGTCTTCTGGGAGGGAGACAGGTGGAATGTGGGGATGCTGAGGAAGCTGTGGTCCCAAGAAACCATCCCTTCTCCCTGCCACACCGAACCAGCCAAGGGAGTCTTGTGGCTGCCCACACATGAAAAGATAAGGGGCAAGCAGGGAGGGCGGTGGCCCTGGTGCCACCCTGATAGGGAGGTCAGCTCCAAGTGTTATGAAGGGCTCACCATGAATCGCCAGAGAACACTACTTCGACTTTAGGATCTTACAAATATATGGAAAATTATCTTCTTAACACACTAAGACAACACGGAGCAGACATTCTGTGTTCTCTTTTCCATACTAAGTGTGAACGATCTGCGGTGTGCTTTGCACTCATGCTTAATCTTAGTGCCACTCAGTCCCATTTCTAAGGCTTGAGAGCCACCACACCAGACACAACCATGGTTCTTACTTGGGAACAAACTGGTCCCCCACAGTTGGCAATGCATGTAGATACTTCCAGTTGTACCTCAGGAGATAGTGCTACTGGCACCTAGTGGTCAGAGGTCAGGAATGCTGACAACATCATGCTAAGCCCAGGACAGTCTCTTACAACAAGGGAGGACCTGATAGGAAATGGGGTGTGTCCGGAAGCACTGGAAGGGACTGGGAGTGTTTGGATAGCAGCTCCTAGTCTGCTGCTGGCCAAGCCAACTTGGGGTTGGCTTCCAACACCAAAGCTTATAACTGAGCTCAATGGGGACCTCAGCCTAAAGGGTCTGGTTTCCCGTGTCCTAACCTAGCAATGCAGAAACAGAGAGCCACAGTGTGAATCATGAATCAGGAACAAGGGGCAAGTCTTGGGCAACTGGTACTTTGCTTGTGGGAGGCTATCGAGCCAGGCTCACAAACATTAACTTCCTCTTGACTGCCATTAGCATCTCAGGCAGACTAAGCCCTTGCTCTGCCAGGAGTCTGCAGCTCTGGGGAACAAGGCTGACGGAGATATGGATGGGGGTATCCCCTTGTCTAGCTATTGGTCAGTTTGATGAGTACATCCATCTTCTTCACCATGTCTACTTGGGCATAGGTTTTGAGTGGGGAATATCCTTGCTAGAGCAGAGCCCTACCTTCCCCATAACCCTGCAGGCACAGGCCATAGCTCCTAATTCACCCCTACCACAGCTCTAGGTCAGGACGGGGTACCACTGCTGTTGGAGGCAATTCCTAGTCATTCCCTTTCTACCTGTCAGTCCTCAAAGGCAGACTCAGGTTTCACATTTCTCTAGCAGGCCATTTAATTCAAATTCTCTTTGGTGACAAGTTACCACCCTAGGAAAGCAGATCAGATTGTCCTCTAATTGCAGGAATAAAAGGGCCTCTTGGCCCCAAAGGGCAAGAATATCACGAAAAGACATGTACACTTTAACCTCTTATCCTGGGAGCTGCTTCCTTTTGCTACGGGCCCTCAATTTGCACCCCAAACACTGTCCTCGTCCTAGAGGACTAGACCAGGAGTTCATTTAGCCTTTATTTGGTAACTATATGCTAAGCACCCACTGCATGCCAATCCCATATCAGGTACCACGGTTAGCCATGTCATTTGCTGTGTTCCCTTCCAAAGCTCATTTGCTTCCTGCAAGCCAGTTCTCTTAGGTATTTCTGGGACATGTTCCTTCTCCTCGGGCTCACCATAACTGCCATGGTCGAGGTCCACCAGGCTGCCCCTGTTGTTGTAGACTACCCTCTAGCTTTCTTTTCTTTCTTTCTTTTTTTTTTCGAGACAGGGTTTCTCTGTGGCTTTGGAGCCTGTCCTGGAACTAGCTCTTGTAGACCAGGCTGATCTCGAACTCACAGAGATCCGCCTGCCTCTGCCTCCCGAGTTCTGGGATTAAAGGCATGTGCCACCACGGCCCGGCCCCTCTAGCTTTCAAACTCAGGGCCTCTCTTGCATTTTAGCCTTTAACCCCCACTCCTACCCCCCACATACACACACTCTGAAAGACATGCAACTTCTCTGTAAAAGGCACATCAGGTGATATCCCCACCCACGTGTTCTTCCTTGGGGTCTGGAGGGCTTTGGACAAAGGCTGAGCTCATTCAAGGCCTGTGTGCACAGCTCTGGGACAGCCTTGTGGGCCTCCGCTGGTATCTGGGTCTCTTGTTCACCCTCCCTTCCACATGCTCACATTCTGCCCACTCTGAACTTCCCCTGGACACACCCAGTACCTTGGCACTCTGCATGAGCTGTCCTGCTACTTCATAAGCACTTCCTCTCTGGTGCAAATTGGACATTTCTCTCTGTTCTTTAGGACACTCCACATGTCCACATCCACCTACCTACCCATCACCAGTGTTTGGCGGATTCTTCACATTGTTCTAGTATAGTCATTTATGTGTACCTTGGACCTAGTGTACTTAAATTGAATTAACAAATAAACCTCTAATCATGGCAAGTGAGTGACTCCTCTTGGATAGAAGCTTCCTAAGAGGAGCTGATGCTATTTCCTCCTCCTCCTTCTCCTCCTCCTCCTCCTCTTTCTCCTTTTCCTCCTCTTCTTTCTTTTCCTTCTTCCTCCTCCTCTCATTCCTCCTCTCCCTCTTCCTCCTCCTCCCCTTCTTCTTCCTCCTTTCTCTATTATTCCTCTTCTTCCTCCTCTTCCTGAGACAGTGTCTCATTTTGTGGCCCAGGATGGCCTCAGACTCGTGTCTTTGCTCCCTCCTCCAGCCCCTCAAATGCTGGATTATAGGTGTGTAGCATCATGTGCAGCTTAGCAGTACTTATTTTTGGCTTTATAAATTACATTGATTTACATGCTGGGGAGCGGCAAGCCACAGTGCACATGGCAACAGTGCCCTGTGGCATTCAGAGGACAAGTTGTGGGAGCTGGTTTTCTCCTTGACCATGTGCATGGGTCCCGGGGTTGGAACTCAGTTGTCACATTTGGCAGTGGGAGCCTTTGCCTGCTGAGCCATTTCACTGGCCAAAAAACAGAACCATGGAGTGGTAAGAAGAGATGCCAGGAGCAGGCTGCTGGGCTTTAAATCCTGGCTTTGCTGTCAACGAAGTGTGATTCTGGTCAGCATCAGCTTCTGAAAACTGGCGTTAGACTTTTGCTATCTACTGCTGTGTAACAGAAGACAAAACAGAAGAGAGACTTGGAAATAACAACCATCTTCTTACAACTCATGATTGGTGGGTCAGAAATGGGCAGTGCTCAACTGGGTGACATTTCTGCTCCTTGGGGAATAGACTATATATATGTATGTATGTATGTATATATGTATATATATATATGATTTTTATTGAGCTCTATATTTTTCTCTGCTCCCCTCCTGCCTCTCCCCTCCCCTTCAACCCTCTTCCATGGTCCCCATGTTCCTAATCCTAATTTACTCAGGAGATCTTGTCTTTTTCTACTTCCCATGTAGATTAGATCCATGTATGTCTCTCTTAGAGTCCTCATTGTTTTCTAGGTTCTCTGGGATTGTGAACTGTAGGCTGGTTTTCTTTGCTTTATGTTTAAAAACCACTTATTAGTGAGTACATGTGATAATTGTCTTTCTGGGTCTGGGTTACTTCACTCAATATGATGTTTTCTAGATCCATCCATTTGCCTGCAAATTTCAAAATGTCATTATTTTTTTCTACTGTGTAGTACTCCATTGTGTAAATGTACCACATTCTTCGGTCAAGGGTCATTAAGTTGTTTCCAGGTTCTGGCTATGACAAACAATGCTGCTATGAACATAGTTGAGCACATGTCCTTGTGGCACGATTGAGCATCCTTTGGATATATACCCAAAAGTGGTATTGCTGGGTCTTGAGGAAGGTTGTGGTGTAGGAGATTGTTTATAAATGTTCTTTAAATTTAAAGGGGAGATGATATAGATATGAATAATCTACATTGGTATAAATTTTGCTTTATTGATATAAATTTAAGGTCAATTTTGTTATATATATGTATTTCTGATCTTGATTAAGGTATTGTGATTGTGTAGTTCATTTAAAAATGTAATGTATAATTAAAAAATATAGGTTGTTAATAGATAATCATTAATATAGTCAAGTTTGTAGTCATGTTAGTTAGATTTTCTAGATGTGCATAGATATATTTCAGATAGGCATTCTTCATATCTTTCAAAGACTACAGAACATGGCATTTAAATAGTTTAATAACTTAGGACTTTTCATGACAATGAGACACGTCTGCTCCTAGCAGCACCAGCTACTTCAAAAGGAAGACGGGCATCAAAGAGACTCCTTATGGAGTTTGATTGCCATTTGGACAAGAAAGTGCTCTTGCCTGGACTGTTGCATAAACTGGACACAAAGAACCCGCAGAGAGAGGACTGCTAAACTTGCCTAAAGGTGAGATGATCCTTCAGGGTTCCTGCTTCATAAAAGAGTCTGCGAGACATTCTACAGGATACAAAAGAAAGTGACTAAACTGTCTTTAAATTTTCCTGCTTCATGAAAAAGTCTAATGGATACTATGGGCCTGTAGGCTAAAGATGGATGCCCCAACGGTACAAAGGAACTTTGGGTGACTGTACAGGCAGCGAGATGTCTCTGTCATTTCTAGAGTTTTGAAAGTTGATTACTTAGGTAATATTATATCCTTCTGGAGTCTTTGATGGAGTTAAAGAATGGATAGTTGTAGTTTTCCATTGTTATAATAAAAGATAAAATAAATCTAAATATGGTAACTGTAGTTATTGCTTGGTAACTGTTTTGTTATATGTAATGTTACTATGTCAAAGTTAAAGCCTTCTTTTTTGTTTAAATAGAAAAAAGGGAAATGGTGTAGGAGGGTCCTTCTGTATTTGTGTTACTTTCATTGGTTAAATAAAGAAACTGCCTTGGCCTTTTGATAGGGCAGGACTTAGATAGACAGGGAAAAGAGAACAGAATGCTGGGAAGGAGACAGAGTTAGAGAGAGCCACCCGCCATGAAGCTCCCAGGCCAGACACGCTGAATCTTTCCCGATAAGCCATAACTCGTGGTGACACACACATTATTAGAAATGGGTTAAACAAATATGTGAGAGTTAGCCAATAAGAGGCTAGAGCTAATGGGCCAGACAGTATTTAAATAAATACAGTTTCTGTGTAATTATTTCGGGTATAAACTAGCCAGGCACCGGGCGGCGGGAGCCGGGTAACCGCCGGGACCAAAAACAGGCCCACGCACCTCTTGCAACAAGGTTGTTTCCTAATTTTCTGAGAAATCACCACACTGATATCCAAAGGGGCTGTACCAGCTTATACTCCCACCAGCAATGCAGGAGTGTTCCCTTTACCCCACATCATCTCCAGCATAAGTTGTCATCAGTGTTTTTGATCTTGGCCATTCTTACAGGTGTAAGATGGAATCTCAGAGCTGTTTTGATTTGCATTTCTCTGAAGGCTAAGGATGTTGAGTATTTCCTTAAGTGTCTTTCAGCTATTTTAGATTCCTCTGTTGAGAGTTCTCTGTTCAGGTCTGTACTCCATTTTTTTTATTGAATTATTTGTTCTTTTGATGACCAATTTCTTGAGTTCTTTGTATATTTTGGAGATCAACCCTCTGTCTGTTGTGGGGTTGGTGAAGATCTTTTCCCATTCTGTAAACTGTTGTTTTGTCTTGTTGACCATGTCCTTTGCTTTACAGAAGCTTTTCAGTTTCAGGAGGTCCCATTCGTTAATTGTTTCTTTCAGTGTCTATGCTACTGGGGTTATATTTAGGTAGTGGTCTCCTGTGCCGATGTGTTCAAGTGTACTTCCCACTTTCTCTTCTATGAGGTTCAATGTGGCTGGTTTTATGTTGAGGTCTTTGATCCATTTGGACTTGAGCTTTGTGCATGGTGATAGATATGGATCTATTTTCATTCTTCTATATGTTGATATCCAGTTAGTTTTTGGTTCTCTGTCAAAAACCAGGTGTTCGAAAGTGTGTGGATTAATATCCGGGTCTTTGATTCAGTTCCATTGTTCCTCCTGTCCGTTTTTATGCCAATACCAGGCTGTTTTCAGTACTGTAGCTCTGTGGTAGAGTTTAAAGTCAGGGGTTGTGATGCCTCGAGAAATTCTTTTATTGTACAGGACTGTTTTGGCTATCCTGGGTTTTTTGCTTTTCCATATGAAGTCGAGTACCAGAACCGACTTTTTTATTGACTGGTATCAGCTAGGGCCTGGCCTGGTTTGGAGGATCCAAGATGTTTCTCCTTAGATCTAGTTCTTTGGCTGGGAAAGTTAAAAGGCTACAGTCAGCCAGGTCCATTTCCCTCCCAGGCCTCTCTCTCCAGGGTGGAGGCAACTCGACTCTTAGAGTTTAAGAAGAAGTGGCGGCTCTCTGAAAACCTAAGAGGAACTGGCTAGAGTCATTTCTGCTTATTTTGTTGACCACAGAAGTCACAGGCCAAAGTAGATTTAAGGGAGGGGCAATAGACTCCACCTCAAGAAGGAAGAAGTATCAAAAAAATACCTTAATCTGCCACAGTGTGGTGCCATATCCTAAAGCTGACATACAGATTAAATTAGCAGAGCAATTGTAATCTCAGTAATTAGGAGGCTGAGGCAGGAGAATAGTGTGTTTAAGGCCAGTCTGGCCATGTAGAAAGAGCCTGTCTCAAAACTTAAAAATAAATAATTCATACCAAATGCTTAATAAATGACTGCTATTATACAATAGTCCTTCATTAATCCCATTACACCTAGTGAAAGCCCAGCAAGCAGCCAAGTCTCACTAAATGCTTTTTGTGCCATAATTCTGTGTAGGACGAGGCATATGGACAATATTTTAGGCTAGGCTAGAAGGGGGAGATTCTTGTAGCAATCCATGATCCATATTCCACAAACTTGGGATCCTGTTGGAGTCCAGAGACTGGTAGGAATCCAAAATACTCAGAGGCCCAGAGGTTCCCACAATCTAACACATCCTTCTCTAAGGGTCTCCCTGAAAGTCTGCTATAGGGAGGTACCACGGATCACAGGAGAGAAAACTGAACTCCTGCCCAGGTACATCCACATAGTTTGTGACCACTGAACTTCAAAGTTAAGCCTGTGTGCTGGATTTTTCTTTCACGGCTCCTGCCATTGATATTTCTTAAGGAAAAGCATGGGCAATCTCCACGGCATCCTTCCTGTGAATGACAGGTTGTGATCCTCAGGATGCTGAAGCCAACAAGAAGCACCTCAGATGTCTCTGAGAAAGTTCCTTGAGACTGCAAAAGCCATGAGTAGTTGAGTCTCATCATCCATCTGTCATCCATTTCTCCAGAAACTATAATCCTATCATAGCGTGCTCAGATTCCAACTCTCTCTCTCTCTCTCTCTCACACACACACACACACACACACACACACGCTTTGGTTTGTAAGATGTTTACATGCAAGTCAAGGCCCAAGGGTGGCTATTCACACCCTAGTTTCCCAATGGGAATTGGTCGCAGCAGGGGGATGGTCACAATCAGCTTTCCAGGGACAACTGCCCTGGCTATGGCCCCTGCCGGTTTCATGATATATGTACTCCCTAGCTAGGAAGAGGCACAGCCAGCTCTCCCCAGTGGGTCTGACTGGGTCTAGCACTACCAGGGCTGTAGCCCAGAACACAATTGCTTATGCTCAACTGTCAGAGGCAGGGTCAGGCCTGGAACTCCTATCCCCATGGCCTTCCTCACTAAGGCCACATAGCCCTACCTGCTCCCTTGCCTGGGTCTAGCTCTGTGTTAGGAATACAAAGAGAAAACAATGATACAACTGTGAGAGTTTCAATAAGTGGACTACTGTCTGCTTTATTTCCCTTTCTGCCATCTTCCTCTGTCCCTTGGAAAGTCCACTGAGTGAAGAACACAGAGACGTGACAAGAAACAACTGGGTGAAAGAGCCATGCATCTCTGACTCGTCTGAATCCCAGTTAACATCCTTGGGTGCCAATAGCTCAGCTGCAATGAGGAGATGCTAAGACTTGCTTCAGAGGTGGCGAAGACAGAAGACAGCCCATGTGCTGTGCCCAACAACTGAGGTTAAAGGCTTAAGATTTCAGAGCCCACTGATGGGGTTTTGCCAGGAGGCTTTTATCGCTGGAGGTGCCAAGAGTAGTCTTGGACAGGGAACTACATAAAAGGAACATTCCAGCAGGGGAAATTCCTCTAGGGCAAGTTCCCTAAATGTTGACATTATGATAACCAAGACAGAGCAATAAACATAATAAAGGTTAAGTCAACTGTGGCAAAAGAACAAGACAAACCATTCATCGATTCTGACAAATGAGGGGAGACTGGCACAAAGTGCCGCAGAAGACACTTTTTTCGGAACTTCCCAGAAGTTCTTGGCCCTGTTGGTGAGAAAGGTATACTAATATGACTTCCCCAAAGGCAGCTAGGCTGTCTGGACACAGCAGTTTATGCTTTCTAGGTTGTGGGGAGGCTTTCTGATCTAAGTAGTAGGACCTGTATAGATGATAGTTGGACAAAAGTGCGGGGCCTTATTCTTACAGGCACTTTGAATCTATTACTTGCCAGGGGAAGTCAGGAGTCCCCTTTCCCAGGAGGCCTAGAAGAATTGAATGGCTTACAGACGACATATAGCAAGTTACTAGGGGAAGTCTGATGAGAACCCACTTCACTGATAGCCACACCCAGGGGTTTGTCCAGCTCACAATGGCTCTACTGCTGCTCATTCTTCTTAGGGTAGCACTGCCCGGAAATTCCCGTAGCAAAAGCAAACCTGGGAAGTGAGCCAGAGGTGTGCTGAGGTGGCAATCAACTTCCCCAGACTTCCCCAGAGCTAAGGGTCTAGGAATCTCTCCTTAGAGGTAGGTCCTCTATGCCAGGTGTTCCACTTAGCATGATCTGAGCCTCCACACAGGATGTCCTGAGAACCACAGGACACAAACAAGCCCACTGTCTGTTTTGTCTATTCTTGCTCCCATCCACTCACATACCCTAGTGACTCTTAGGAGCCAACTCTGGCCCAGCTTCACATCCGGGCTCTCTCTGGGACTTTGTTTATAGTATAACACCATCCCATCAAGACCCTCCCTTATCCTTTCACCTGATTGCAGCCCCAATCCTACTATTTGTAACTGTCTGCTCTGCCTCCCTGGCCAGACTTGAAGACAGGAAACCCCTTCTTATCATCACCCAGACACCAATAAATGCTAAGTACTCATATTCATGAACAGATGAACACAGGAACATACAGCAGTGTTTAGACCACTCTTGTACTTGACAGGTCTTAGGTATGTTCACACACATTTCTTGTCTCTTCTGCCTACAGCTTCTTTGGAGGTGTAACAGGTCCCTGTATGACTGATAGGAATGAGGGTCAAATGTCACATGATCTTTTTCAGTTTCCAAAGCCAGTGAGAGTACTGGATAGGAAATCCAAGTTTATTCTCTTTTAATGTATGCATTCAGTGCTATATATTTCCTGTAGGTGCTGCCCACCATACGCTACACATTTTGAGAAGTTTGGATTTTCATTTAAAGCATTTACCCATTTTCCATGAGATTTTTTTTCCTTTGACTTGCTATTATGGCGGATGTGCTGTTTAATCTAGTAGGGGTTTGCCACTATCTTTCTGTTCATCAATTCCTACTTTGAGTCTGTGCGATCTGGTTTCTATTTTCTATAATCTCTTAAGGTACACCTCCTGACCCAAAGCGTGGTCTGCTTGATGAATACTTCCTGTGAACGGGAGAAGGATGTGCATACCGCTTGGGTTGATGAAGTAGTCCATGGGTCTAGTTGGTTGATACATCCAGTTGACAGGCTTTTGAGCTTAACTGTGTCCTCACTGACTCTGCCTGCTGCATCCATCCATGTCTGATAAAGGGGTGAGGTTCCTAACTGATTTCTCTTTGTCTTAAGGAGAGAGAGAGAGAGAGAGAGAGAGAGAGAGAGAGAGAGAGAGAGAGAATATGTGTGTGTGAACTTTGGGTATTGTTCCTCAGTCATCTATCTTATTTATTGAGACAGTCTTTTGCTGGCCTAGGGCTCATCAATTAGGCTACCCTGTCTGGCTATTGAGCCCCAGGGATAGGCCTGTCTCTGCCCCCAGTGTACAAGCACATGGACTACATAAGTTTTATGTAATACTGGGGTTTGGACCCAGGGCTTTATGTATGTTAGGCAATGTAGTCACATTTCCATCTCTTAATTTAATTATTTTATTTGACTTAATGTGTGATGCTGGGATGAAATGCAGGCCTCGTGTGTGCTAGGTTCTACCACTAAACTATACCACAGTCTTAAGTCTTTATGAGGCTTCAAGCAGGGTTTAGCTCATTGGTCCTTCCACCTCCTTCCATGGAGAACACAGCTCTCTACCCCTGCATAGGACAGGACAGTAAGGCACCATGCTGGAGCAGGGAACAGCTCTCAGCAGACAATGTAACCTACCCATGACTTAATGTTGGCCTTCCTAGCTCCCAAAATTGTGAGACATTGATGTCTCTTTTTTAGACCATACCCAATCCCAGTTATTTGTTATAGCAGCGCAGATAGACTCAGACACATGCTGAGTCAAGATCACCCAGGCCTGAGACAGCAAGTCAGGAGACCTTAGGGGGCCCTGACACCCTCTATAACTACCTTCAGAAGAAGGGTGACTGAGTAAGCATGGGCAATCATACACATGCAGACTAGGAACACCCCCAGCAAGATCAGAACCACCCCACGCAGACCGGGACCACCCCCATGCAGATGAGGACCACCCCCACACAGATGAGGACCACCCCCTTGCATGCCCCCTGCACAGACAAGGACCACCCCCACGTAGACGGGGACCATCCCACACAGACCAGGACCACCCCCAAGCAGACCAGGACCACCCCACGGAGACCAGGACCACTCACTGCGACACCAACCTCTTTTAACCATCTTTTTCTTTTACCACCAAGAAGACCCTGTGCTCTCCGTCTTTCTCAGATTCTGTCAACATCTCCCAAGTCCAGTTCTCTCAGAACAAAACAACCTCCTCTAGCTCCCACGTTCACGTTTACTGGAGAAGTGTTGCTCCCCTAGTTTTCTCGTGAGGCACTGACGCCTGCTGAGTGCTCCTCTTCTGACCTGTTGGACTCTCCTGCCTGCCCATAGTGCTCCCATGACCATTCAAGAGTGCTCGCCTTCTCCAGGGCCTACCCCAACCCTGTCTTCCAGCTGTCCAGCCCCGACTCCTATACAGTCACCAAGTTTTACCGTTGGCTTGGCAGTTTTCTACAACCCCTCTTTATTCTCCTGTAGGGATTGGTTGCTGTCCCTGCCAGCTGCCACACAGCCCAGGGGGCCTAAAGCATCCATCTCATTGGGCTACTTCCTGCTCAAAACCTTTCCATCCTTAACAGCGTAGTGTGCTTGTCACAGCTGCTGATGACCCAGTCAATTTCACCCTGGCAGCCTTGATTTTGTCTCCTCTTCAATTACCTCCTGACCAGAACAGCTTCCTCATTTCTGAGCTTTGACAAGAAGACTGTGGCTTCAGCAACTCAAGGCTGTTCCCCAAAGTTCTTCCTCACCATTGTTTCTCAATTCTCCCGGCCCAAAGGGGCCAAGTGATCTCCCCCAGGAATAAAGAGTGTTGATGTCTCAAGAGCACAGTTATAGTATAGGACTTAGGACAGTGGCCTTGTTTGTGCTTGTGAGTGCCTCTTTTCACTTGGTCCAGGACTGGGGTTGTGCCTTAGCCCCCTAATACATGTCTTCCCTCAAAATCCATTCAGTAGATACATTTTGGGGATACATTTTGTGACATGCTTAGCAGCCCAGAGCTGAGAAAGCTCATAATGAAATAAGATGGTGGAAATGGAAGGGTAAGCAGTGGCATGCATGGTTCAAAATCTATTGAAAGAAGAGAAGAGAAAAGAACAGGAAAGAAAAAGCTAGACATATAATCACAGCACTCAGAAGGCAGAAGATCAAGAATTTGAGGCTAGCCTGGGCTTCAAAAAATACAAAGGCAGAAATATGGAGAGTAGGGAGGATGGTAGTGTATGCCTGTGATCCCAATACTTGGGAAGTTGAGGCAGGAAGAGATCAAATTTGAAGCCAGCCTGAACTCCCCTGTAAGATCTTGTTTTGTTTTTTTCGAGACAGGGTTTCTCTGTGTAGCTTTGGAGCCTGTCCTGGAACTCACTCTGCAGACCAGGCTGGCCTTGAACTCACAGAGATCCGCCTGCCTCTGCTTCCCAAGGACTGGGATTAAAGGCATGCACCACCATTGCCCAGCGCCCCTGTGAGATCTTAAAAACTAAGAAGTAAAAGAAGAGGAGGAGAGAGGAGGAGGGAGGAGGGCAAGGAGGAGGAAGTTAGTTTCCCAAGGTTCTGCAGTAGAACTCTTAGAGCTAACCTGACCTCGCTGTCTCATCCTGACATAACTCTGGGCCTGGAAGCTCAGAGCTGGGATGATGAAGACAGAAAGAAGTGAAGCATGGCTATTTCAGCCCAAGCTCCTGTGGCCACTAAGCAGCCAGGCCACAATTGCTTTTTAGAGCCGTCCTCAGGACGGGCAGCACAGGAAATGAGGGGTTGTGAGGTGTGAGCTGCAGGTTGCTAATTATAACTGCCACTGTGTGCTGAGCACTTGTTACACGTGGGGCTCAGACTTCTTCCCAGAAATGTCTACATTTAGATACAAAGATGCTGACTGCTTCCCTGCCCGCAGCTTCTTTCCTGAATCTGCCCACAGCTGTACTCGGGAGATCCCCTCAACTCACAGATGAAGTAACTATAACGAGGACATCAGACATCTTACCTGATCTTACAAGAATAAAAATCTAGAACCTATAGTCATCCCATCCAAAATTCATGTTCTAAAAATAAAAGGGGGGGGTTGCACTGACAAGCTTGCAAGATCTCCCACAAGGCAATCAAACCTGCCTCACCTCTTGCTAAAGTAGAGTCTCTACACAATCCCTCCTTTATGAATAACAATTTCTCATCTGCTCATGGACTTAAGCCATCTCCATTCAAAAACAGGTCAGGTTTCATTCTGGGGCTTTAGCTGGTGACAATCATGCTCAAGAGTATGGGCATTCTGGCAAAACTCTGCCATGCCCACATGTGTCTCTACTGCCCAGGAGGACACACCTCAAGATGTCTTCCTTGCATCTTTGGTGATTCCCACACCAAACAGCATGAGAATCTACCATACTTGCCGAGGAGACTGGCTGTTCTCCAGGTGCTGATGTACCCAACTTGACCTAAAACTCACACCTGAGAGTGATGATTTACTCAGTATTGGTGGACAGACCTTTCTAAAGCCAAGGGTCAGTGGGCCAGAGGGACTGGGTGGCAATGATAAACTGTGGCTCAGGCCTGCGTACTTCCTACATGGGCCTGGCTACTACCAGGGCTGCTCTGGTAGAGAAGGTCACAAATGGGGCTTCTTCTTCCTTTATTTAGCAACCACTAGGAAAATGCCATCCCATGAATATACTTATCATCCTCACCATCTCTATGTGTATTAGTGCAAAGGCCGGTTTGGCTGAGCACTTTTTTTTAAAAAAAGATTTATTTATTTATTATGTATACAGTGCAGGCCAGAAGAGGGCACCAAGTCTCATTACAGATGGCTGTGAGCCACCATGTGGTTGCTGGGAATTGAATTCAGGACCTTTGGAAGAACAGGCAAAGCTCTCAACCACTGAGCCATCTCTCCAGCCCCAGGCTGAGCACTCTTCATCTGGAAATTTGACATCTGAAATGCTCCAGACTCCAAAACTATTTGGTCCACTGACATCATGCCACGCGGTGAAAACTTCTATACCTGATGTCAGCCGACAAGTAGGGTTAAAAGGCAGGCGCACTGGGAAGAGGATAAAAGGAAAAAGTCCCCTTCAGGCTATGTGTATACAGTGTGTATCAAGCATAAGTTTCCTGGTTAGACTTAGGTCTCAGCCCCAGGACAACTCACTACACACGTGCAAATACTTCACAATCCGGCACAAGTCTGCCATATTCCTTGCTCAAACCTTTAGGATGAAGGATGCTCCTGATACAGGGTCCTCTAGGACAAGTTGTGCATACCAACCATCAAGGGGCAGGGTTGCCCCCCAGAAGCTGGCATAGTCCCATCCATCCTTCCCTCTGATCCTTCAATAGGTGCAGTCCTGCCCTAAATCCTCTTTTGCTTAATCTCTGAGTCACCTCCCCTCCTGCTGGCCTCATGTATGAGGGGAGATTATTCTTCCCATCCCACCGGGTTCCAGCCTGGCCATGAGGCCTGTTTCGGTCACTGAGTTTTGCAGGAAAGTGGTGGCTGCCGTTCCTGAGTGGGACCTTCCAGAGTCAGCAGGGACTTCTGCTTTCTCTCTCATTCCCCACATGGGCAAGGCTAGCAGCAGCAGTGTGGAAAGATTCAGCTGCAGGCGTTCATGTCACATCAGTGAGAACACACGCATTCCTTTGTAGGTGTGTGTCACAGTCATATGTGTACTATGACACATTCATGTCACTGCGTGTGTAAGCAGCTAAGGTTTAGGACAGTTGTTACTGCTACAAGCTCAGCCCAGCTGGCAGAATTAGGATTTTTCAAAGAAAAATCTTTTTAAGAAACCAGAGAGGGAAGGTGGGCAGTGGTAGAGGCATAAAAAAAAAAAAAAAAGATAAAAAAGGAATCAGAGAGGGATTCCAAGTGTCTCAAAACACAGCTGTGGTCAATGCAAGACTTGTTTTGGGGGCACCCCCTGGTCTCCTCCCTCCACTCCATGTGGGGAAACCCAGAAAGCTTCAATTCTAGGCCTGGGCCTTTGCGTTTCCCACTTCCTCCTCAGGCCACTCCAACACAGTCACCCAGCCACAGAGTCTCACATCCTACGTCATCTGGACAACAAATTCCTTCCAGGACTCTGACAAAGGCACCATCATTATCCCTACCTCAGAGATGGGGTGCCAGGGCCCGGAGAGGCAGAGCCTCTTGCCCCAGTCACCCAAGTGGCAGGAGGCAGAGGTGAGAGTCAACCAGATTGTGCGACCCCCAGGGTCTGTGCTGAGTCCTGATGACAGCAACAGTGCGGAATTAAAAGAGTGGATGGAGGGGGGGACCTAGACTTGCAGAGGCAGGGAAGCAGCCACTGGTCTCGTTCTGGCGGTAGACCTCATGGGAGAGGTTTCTGAGCAGCAGAGTAATGTAAAGAGAGAACAGAATACACAAACCACGGGAAGCTCTGTGTTTGGGATCAATGTGTAGAAGTAAGAATTGAAGAATCAGATTACACAGATGACTTTGGTCTGTGTTTTGATTACCTTCAGGGCAAAGCTGAACCCTGACTTTATTTAAAACCTTAAAATGCAGGGAATTTTACCATGTGGCCCTTGAAGGAAACCAAGAACCTGAAATGTTAGTGTTCCTGTTTCTGAGTGGTCTGGTGTAATCATCTTGGAAGAAATGAAGATATTCTCGAGAGACACTGGTGCCCCTTCTCTGGGCTTTCATACTATTGAAGTCACTGTCTCCAAGGAATTGAAACGTCATTAGGAGAAGGGAAAGGCTGGGGCCCTGGTGCCAGCCAGAGCAGGGTTATTTCCAGCAAAGAGACTCCACAGTTCTGAAAACATGTCAGTGATGACCACACCCCTTGGCCAGGACTGCTTAGTTACACAGACCTCTTACCCTCAACTTAAACCTCATGTCAGAACCCTGAAGATGGACTTTGCTGGGGGCAGTCACTGGATCTATTTGTCACTGGCCCTTGGGCCTTCTCAGAGCCCCTCCTTGTACTTCCTATTTAGCAATAACTCCTTCAAGAGTGGCAGGAACCTGTGCTCCGGCTGTCTGATCTATACCCATCTATACCCATCCCTTAGAAGTGAGGCCAATCTGTCCACTTCCAGCCAGCACCCCATTGAATCGTCCATTCACTATAATCCCCACCTGTTCTGGACCGAGGGCTCCTTCCCATAGCTGCAATGCTTCTGAACTGGGTCTGTTTCAACCCTAGTCACCGTCACCACTGTCCCGCTCTTGTTTGCCTTCTGCAGGCTCTGAATTGGAAAGGGGACATGAAATCAAACGGCCATCCTGCCTTCCAAGGGGTGTGTTGTGTTTAAGGCGCAGAGACCTAGATGCGAAGGCCCCAAAGATGATAGGCGAGTGGAAAAGGTACAGGGGACAAAAGAACAGAGCAGAACTCCAGTTCTGGGCCAGCTCCACTCTCTCCCATCACCTCAAAAACCTCAGGCGCTGGTGTGGGAGTCCCCTCTGTGTGCTATGATTAGCATCAGTGAATAAAGAAACTGCCTTGGCCTGCTGATAGGACAGAACTTAGGTAGGTGGGGAAGATGGAACTGAATGCTGGGAGGAAGAAAGGCGGAATCAGAGCGAGATGCCATGGAGCCACTGCCAGAGATAGACATGCTGAAACTTTGTTGATAGGCCACAACCTCGTGGTAATGCACAGATTAATGGAGATGGGTTAAATTAAGATGTAAGAGTTAGCCAATAAGAAGTTAGAGCTAATGGGCCAAGCAGTGTTTTAATGAATATGGTTTCTGTGTGATTACTTTGGTTCTGGGCAGCCAGGACAAACAAGTAGCCTTCCTGTTACAAGGCTCCCTGCCTTGAACCAGTACTCTCTCCACAGGGCCCTGGGTGCACCCCCACCTGTGCACTTTGCCTGTCTTACAGGCAAAAACTCACTCAAGGCGCTTGGGTTCCTAAAAGTTTAGGGGTAACTAATGTGTGGCAGCCTAGTCTGGGAAGTCAAGACTCTCAGTAGAGGTGGGACTATCCTGAAATCCCAGACCATCAGTTTGTGGCCTAGGGGTCACAAACACATCCAGGACCATGTGTGCCAGACACTGTAAAGGTCACCTTCCCCTGGCTGTAAGAAAAATGACCCGGGTTCTTGGGAAACAGTAGACAACCCAAACAGTTCCAACCCTCCTGAGTCGTCAAAGGACACTACGTACCCCAGTGGTTTAGTTTACGCACCCCCCATTCTCTTTGAGAACTCCATCCTCCTGCGCTGGCTCCACGGTCTCTCCCAGATCCACACCTCTACCCACAGACTCGGAGCCACTCCCAGCAGTTCATTCAAATCCAGTAGCTCTACTTTCCTGGGCACATGATTGGCTACATTTCCCAGGGTCCCTTGCAGTTGGGTTTGCTCATGTGACTGAGTTTTAGCCACTCCTTTCCCAGTCCAAGTGTTGCTTTGGACCCAACCCTAAAATATGGAGGTCACATGCTGGAGGTCACAGAGCAGCAGGGTGCATGCAGGGGCTCTAAAGGGGGGACTTTCGCTTATGCTTGGAAATTCGTTCCCTGCAAACTTAAGTCATTTCTTGGTATTGTGGCAGTCGGCTGGTGTTCTGCATGATCACATTCCCATGCCAGTCAACACCTTTCCACTCTGTCTCTTCTCCCCCTTGAAGCCCTAAAAGGAGGTGCCCTGTGTTCCTGTCACAAGATGCACACTCCGTAACTCTGTGGAAAGTATACGATGGGGCACGTGTGTTTTGATCATGGGGTCTGAGTCTCTGGAAAGACCTCCTTACAGCAGGATGGGGAACCTGCTCTACTTTCTTTTGGTAGAACTAACACAAGCACCCTCACAAAGCCTGCTTCTTTTAGATGCCCGCCCAGACTCTTCCCTCAGAAGGGAGGCTCTGGGCCCGCCACACCCTTCCACAGGAGTCCCTTGCAGTAGCACCTGTCAAGCGATATCAAGACAGGACAAGCGATAATCTGCTCTGCTCTAGCATAGCCCCCAACCTCCAACCTGACTGGAGCCCCCTAGGCCAGGACCTCCATCTTACTCATCTATGTACTTTGTCAGTGTCTGGAAAAACAAGCATGGAAATATTTATTGTAGCTTCCTTAGCTGCTGTCACTGTGTGGTTGACGAGGGTGACGAGGTTCAGGGAACACCCTGGAATTGTTTCTATGGTCAGCTGGTGCTTCAAATGTACTATGAATTCTATTTATTTATTTGTTTATTATTATTATTTTTTCGAGACAGGGTTTCTCTGTGTAACAGCTTTAGCTGTCCTGGAACTCTTTGTAGCCCAGGCTGGCCTTGAACTCACAGAGATCCACCCGTCTCTGCCTCCCTCCCCGAGTTCTGGGATTAAAGGTGTGTGCCACCACCGCCTAGCTTTATCCTATGGATGCTTGTCACGGGCTTCTTGGGTTTTAAAACTTAACATGTGAATATGGTCTTTGAAAGGATGCAGAAGCTGGTTCAGATGGGTGAGCCTAGGCCAGAAGAGGCCCAAACCGAACCCTCTTTATCATCACAAACCCACCCCGGGATCTAGGCATTGTGGTGTGCACTTATCAGTTTGGCAGTGGAGAGGCTGATGTAGGTGGACTGTGAGTTTGAGGCCAGCTTGGATTAGAGACCCCCAAACAGGTCCCCTCAGCACCCCCCCCAGCTCTGGTAGTTCTGTGTACACGCAGAACTTTTGCCTTCTAAGTGCTTGCCTGTGTGACCCTTACAAAGGCTCTGGTACAGAGATAGGACAGTGATCATTAGTTTCGTTTGATGGAAGAAAAAGCCTGAGAGGCTACAAGACACACCCTGGATCACCATTTGAGACTGTACTACTATGTCGCTGGAACCCAGGACCAGACATTTTATTTCCTCCCCTTTTCTTCCCTTTTGCTATCATCCTTTGTGCTCACACACGGGAGAGAACTCAACTATAGCTAATGGGAAGCAAAGCTAACCAAGTTGCGAGCATAGAAAGTGAAAATAAACAGTGACTTTGCTTAATGTTTTGAAATAGAGCTTTTCGAATTTGACATTTGGTGAGCTGACACTCACTGCGTAGCTGGGTGGGCCTTCAGGTTGCAGTGGACTTTCCTGTTGCTATAATCCTAGCTGGGCTAGGATTACAAGCACACGCTACCATGTCTGGCAATTTTAACATTTGAGTGATAAACTGAATTTGAAACAAGCCCGGTCAAGGAAGGCCCGGTCCATATCACATGGACACAGGAGACGCACCAACACTTGTCTCCTCTCAAACACTTATCTAACCCAAACTGCCACCTTGGACCCAACCCTAAAAATGATTTTTCCCATTCTAGTTTTAAGGAGGGTCTGTGGCTAGCAGGTTCTGCTGCTGCCGCTTGGAGGGAGGAAGGTGAGGTGAGAACTTACCAGATTTTTCTTCTTTGATGGGGTACTCCAGGATCTCAGTGGAGCTGTCCTTCAGGGAAGGGAAGTGGACACACAGCACCAGGCGTTTCAGGCTGCTGTCTCGGCACACGAGGAACATCTGAAATGGCAGAAGCGGAGGCTCAGCGAATCGGAAGCTTCGGTAGAAGCAAGGGGAACAGCAGTAGGGTGGAAATCATCCAAGAGTACCTGAAACGAACTTGGAAGGGGAAGTGGTCACACATCCCTTGAGAAAAGTGAACCTGACCCATACCCAAATTGGAGGTCCTTGGGTCTCAGTTTCTCCACTGCTGATGCATGGGTGGGGGTGGGGTTTTGTATGAGGGTGGTCCAGAATCCAGACTCAGAAAAGCCCTGGTAGTTGGGAGTTAGTTGAATTTCAACTCATTCTCTCGCACCCAGCTTTTTGTGGGGAAGGGTGGGGTGGAGGTGAGGAATGTCTATTGGAAACAATCCTAGGTATCATAAAGGTTATACTTTTTTTTCCCTTTGCAAAAACAAAAATAGCAGCCAGGCGGTGGTGGCACATGCTTTTAATCCCAGCACTTGGGAGGCACAGGCAGACAAATCCCTGTGAGTTCAAAGCCAGCATGGTCTACAGAGCAAGCTCCAGGATAACTGGAACTACCAGAGAAACCTGTCCTAAAAAATAGATAGACAGACAGACAGACAGACAGACAGACAGACAGACAGACAGACAGATAGATAGAGCAAGCTAATGCTTTGTTTGGACTTTATGGTGCTAGAGATTGAACATAGGGAAGCAGCAAGGCCCTTCCACTAAGTTCCAGCCCCAACCCTCTTTCCATTTTTCTTTGAGAGAAGGTCTCACTAAGTTGCTTGGGCTGGATTTGAACACACTCTTTAGCCCACATGGGCCTTGCTTGAACTTTTAATCCTCCTGAGTAGCTGGGATCACACACCTTTGCTATCAGTCCCTGCTAAAATAGCAACCAGTTAACTTGAAACTCTCTGTGGCAGGAACTGTCAGGGTACAATATATACTCACTAGCTTAATTTTCTCCATCACCCCATGGTGTGAGTTTTGTTATTGCCCCTATTTTACAGGTGAGAAATGAAGAGACCCTGACCATCACTGCCCGCTACTCTGGGAGGGTGTAGTGACTGAGTAAATGCCTGCCTGGACCACAGGATGAACTCAGGAAGGTTGGCCTGGCCAGAACCTTGTAAAACAACAGTTTGTAACAACAGAGAGGCCTCACTGTATAATATATATATATATGTATATATATATATCTCAATCATATGTATGTGATATATACATATATATACACACATATGTGCATACACACACACACATATATACATATATAAACTTAGTCATGTCTTCCTGGCTGTGAGAGACTGAATGGGATCCAGCCTTCTCAGGATACTCAGGATCTTCATCATGCAAGGGCTCCCTGCATTAACCTGAAATGAAGTTCTTTGAGGCTTTCTTCTGCTGCAGATCCCCTCTGAGCTGACAGAACCAATAGACAACCCTCTGGGCCAGGGGACATGTGTGTTTGTGCTCTACTAAGGCAGTACTGACTGACCCCAGACACCACGGACACAGAACGGGTACCATCTATTTATAGACTCCTAGGCTGTACGACTTCTGATCATGCAATGGCTCCACTCTGTGTGGTCCCCAGAGGCAGCGGCCTCCCAGGTGCAGTCACAGTGAGAGGCCTCTCCTTTGTTACAAACTGTTGTTTAATAAGGTCCTTTTCAGGCTCAGCTGGCCCTTCCCAGGTTCACCCTTCCTTCCCAGGTGACACCTTCTGGAATATTCCCAGCCTCCTTGAATACACTGTCAAAGGAAGGGAAGCACTCCGTCAGTGTTCCCATTCCCTCCATCCTCACTCTGCCCCTGGTTCTGTCTCCTGGGCTCAGGTCCCAAATAGCTCAGCTGGAATTCCCAAGACCAGGAGTGTGGCCAAGCTGTTGAGGGCGGGCTGAGGAGCAAGGACACCAGGACATCCCCAAGTGTGAGGACATGACCTCAAGTGTGGGAGGCTCTGGAGAAGACCTCTCCTTAGCCTCCAAATTCTGCTGCCACGACTACTGGTTACTAATCCCACCACGACACTGCCAGACCATCTTAGGCCTGTGTGCAGCGTTGTTAATAAAATACACAGTGAGCTCACTGCTCCTGATCCACAGCAGCTGACATGTACGTCTCCCCAGTTGGCCCCAAGCCAGAGCTTGCATCTTCTTATACTAAATCTACAGGGGGTGTGGTTATGAGGAAGCAGGGGTAAGCAGAGCCAGGTAATGCTTAAGACAGCACAGGAGATCCTAGAGATGGGTTTTAAATTCAGCCCCTTGACTCTAGGTCCCAGGCATGACCTTCCCATATCTCACCAGGCTCTTGAAAGATTCTTTCTTCAAGAGCATGCATGCCTCTTCTGGAAGTTAGCTGAAGTGGGAAGGCAGTGAGGGCGGGGTGGGGGGGAGCGGTCAGTCTCTCTCTTCTAGGCAGGGTGGAGAAAGCATGGGAACCAGAAGCAGAAGTGGACAGAAGGGAAGAGGAGTTGCTAGTCTGTTTCTAGATGTTCCTGTTAGACCTCGCTCTCTGCTTAGAGACAATAGCTGAGACGCTGAACTTTAACTGTCCCAAAGATATTCTCTCAAATATGAAGTCACTTTGTTTCTTTGACAGAGATTCAAGGTCAATTCGCCTCCTTGTCCACAGATCCATGGGAACCAGCGGGGCTGGAGGAAATAGATGTGAATAAGTGTATGAGTGGGTGTGGCACAATAGGAAATACAGCTGGTCTTTGTTTCCAGTTCTTGGTGCAGAGCTTCAAAACCCTGGGAACTTCCTGATGCAGGGGCATCTGTCCTTTGTAAGGACCTTTTCTGACCAGGCATGAGGTTATGCTAAAAGGAGGACCTTAGGCCCTTGGTTTCAGGGAGGGACTGAAAAGGGATCCTAGCCTGGACCTGCCGGCCCCATCTTGACCTGGGGGAGGTGAGCAGGGTTGTCTGTGATTTCATTCCTGCCCAGGCAACGAGACCGCAGTAGAATGTTGCTGGCTAGCTCCCGTAGCACATGTCTGGAATTCTGCTATTTCTGTCCACCTAAGCATCTCTGAACTAGAAAAGTGACAGGGTGGGCAAGAAGCTCCTGTAGCAAGAGAACCAGGCAGGCCTGATTCCAAGAGCTGCAGAGCTCAGGTCTTGGATCTGAGTGGAGAGAAGCCAGAGCGAGCAATGTGGGAATGCAGGTGGTAGGAGCAGGCGTTGAGGACTTCTGCTCATTCCTGGATGCTCACCAGGGTGACTAGTCACAGAGCCGTTCACCCTCCTGCCCACACTGCCACGATGCCTGCTCCTGAGTCATTTCCCTGATTAACCAGGCTACCAGCAGACCCCGCTGGTCCTAGAGTCCTCACCTACCTGACCTCCTGACATCTGGGTCAGCTGTCTGGTTTCTCAGTCCTCTTTTCTCCTTTCATCAGCTCCCCCAACACAATCCATAGGAACCCCAAAGACAGCAGAACGGCTTTCCCCAAGCAGTGTAAGCCACTGTGCAACGTGCCACAAAGGGGCTTAACATCTGAACACTTAGGATTCCTCCAGCTGAACTCTGAGCTAGACAATGGTGAGAGCCCTTGGCGCTGAGTCTGGAGAGCTGTATCCTTCTAAATTCTGATGCAGAACTTTTCTGGGTTGGCAGGGAGGTCACTCTCCGAGCTGGCTTTGTAGGAAAGCAAATAATGAAGGATTCCAAGCTTTCTTGTAGAATGCTCTTCTTGCTCCAGCACCTTGGGGACCTTCCCAGCACAACTCCCCCAGCAAGGCTATAAGAGAGTTCATTTTGTGATGAATTAAACCAATCTCTGAGGCTGGTACAGATGGCTCAGGATCCTTCCCCGTCTGTCTTGGCCAGTATGGAGTACTTTTGTTGTTTAGTTTTTTTAAAAATATTTTTATGGTTTATTTAACTTTATTTTATGTGCATTGGTGTGAAGGTGTCAGATCCCCTGCAACTGGATCTTCAGACAGTTGTGAGCTGCCATGTGGGTGCTGGGAATTGAACCCGGGTCCTCTGGAAGAGCAGTCAGTGCTCTTAACCACTGAGCCATCTCTCCAGGCCCCTGTTGTTTAGTTTTTTTGATACAGTGTCTTACTAGGTAGTCCAAGCTGGACTAAAGCATGCTATGGAGTCCAGCATAATGTCAAACTTGCAGTGATTCTCCTATCTCAGCTTCCTGAGTGCTGAGGTTACAGACATGTACAAGCATAGATCATAGGATGTCTGATTTTTGTGGTTTTTTCTTTTTCTTTTCTTTTCTTTTCTTTTCTTTTCTTTCTTTCTTTCTTTTTTTTTTTTGCGACAGGGTATGGTGGTCTTGAACTCACAGAGATTCACCTGCCTCGCCTCTGCCTCTCAAGTGCTGGGATAGGATAAGATGGGCTTTGAACAGACCAATGTTTTCAGCAATAGCTGGGGTGGAAAAGTCTCAGGCAAAGAAGTATACAGCCACAGCAATCCCCACAAATAAATAAAACCTCAAATCTAGATACACTCTAAATGGCTGTGTTTTCATCTTTCATGTTGGACCAGAGCTGCTTGCAGCTGGAGAACTTTCCCATCATGCCTATGGGATGCATCTAGTTTGGTCAAGGTGAGATGGGCAGCCCAGTGGCCATCCTGGGCTCATGCAGCTGTGGTAGTTCACCTGCAGCCACGGTCCTTTCACCCCTGGCTCCCACCCCAACAGAGCTGGGGAGTGCACACAGAAGATCGGAGACCTTGAAATGCTGGACGGAAGGACACACTGACCAAGATTTGTCTATGAGACATGGGAAAACTGCAGCTCTTCTTCACTCCTCTGACTTACAACATGGCAATGGCAAGGCCCAGGCCGCATTTCTCAAGGCTGGCCACAGCTCAGAGTCACCTTGGGAGCTTCTAAAGTGTGCCAACAGCTTCTCTTTCAGAGAGGAGAAACATGTCTTGGTGCCAACGGATGAATTAGCTTCTCAAGCATTGAAGGGAGAGATCCAAATGTCCCAGGCCCACAGAGAGTGCCTCCACTCTGGCCCAGCAGGTCTGAGGACATTAGACGGAAGAATCCTAGCTTTTGAAGTCAGGTCAAAGGACTAAGCATTTGGTCTGGAGGCTGATGCTGTAATGTTTTGGGCCTCTGAAGACAGTGATGGAAGCAAACGAGGCACCACAACTGGAAGCCAAACTCGGGCCACGTGCTCCCCTTGCAGGGTTGTCTCCAAAGCGCGGATGCAGAGTGTGCCCCCGATCACATGGCTGCCACAAGGCTGAGAGAGGGGTCAGAGCTGAGCCTCCCCACACTGTCAGTTTCGCCTCTCTCCTGGCTTCAGCCTCATCCCACGCAGAGGGAAAGAGGACTTCTCTATATTACCAAAGAAACTTGTCAGAATGGAATTAGCACTCTCGTGAGTCTGCCAGTCTATCTGACAACATACATTCCCACAGCTCTTAAACTAACTCCTCACTACCCCAGAGACTTCTCTCACTGAAGACTATCTGTTAGGAACTAGCGAGATAGCTCAGCAGGGAGAAACACTTACCACCAAACCCGATGGCCTAAGTTCAATCCCCACAACCCACACGGTGGAAGGAGAGAACCAATTCCCACAAGCTGTCCTCTGAGCTCCACACTCCCACAGTGGCATGTGAGCTTCGCCCCATAATAGATAAATAAATAACAACTGTCTTTCAACCTGGAAATGATGACAACTCAGTAGCAACAGATCCAGGTCACACGCAGATCTTGGCTTCTAGGAGAGTTCCTTAATCAAAGGAAGCAGAGTCCCTTGGAGACACAGGATGTGGCTGGTGCCTGGGCTGAGACAGAGTACACAAGATAATAGCATCTTGTGTGGCTAGAAAACAAGTGCCCCAAACAGAATGCAGGCAAGGACACCTGTATTCACCGTTGCAGAGTGCTGGGGTCAAAGGGACACAAGAGCCATGTCCTTGTTTACTTTCTATCGCTGTGACAAACACCGTGACCTAAAGTATCTTGGGGAGGCAAAGTTATGTCATCTTATCGCTCATGGTCCACTATTCAGGGAAGTCATGGAACTCGAGGTTGGGATCTGGACACAGGAATCAAAGCAGAACTCATAGAGTAATACTGATTATAAGCTTGCTCTGCTTGCTGTCTTATATAACCTAGGGCCACCTGCCTAGAGGTGTCATCGCCCATAGTGGTCTAGGCCCTCCCATGGTAGTCATTAATCAAGAAAATGCCCCATTGACTTGCCTATAGGTTAATCTGATGCAGTCATTCTCTCAGCTGGGGTTCCCTTTTCTTAGATAACCCTAGATGTGTCAAGCTGATAAAACCTAACCACCATAATCCACTTGAGAAACTTCTGTGGACAGCTTTCCACAAAAATTGCATATTAGGGTCTTAGGAGATAGCTTAGTGGGCAAAGTGCTTGCCTTGCAGCATTTGGAGCTGAGTTTAATCCCCAGAACCCATGTAAAAAGGTCCGGTGTGGCTGGGTGGTGGTGGCATATGCCTTTAATTCCAGCATTCAGGAGGCAGAGGTAGGCAGATCTCTGTGGGTTCGAGGCCAGCCTGGTCTACAACAGCTAGTTCTAGGACAGGCTCCAAAGCTACAGCGGAACCCTGTCTCAAAAACAAAACAAAACAAAAAAGCAAGCAAGCAAACAAAGACAGGATGTAGCGGCACACACCTGTAATCCCAGCACTGAGGAGTCAGACACAGGTGGAGGATTCCTAGGGCTCACTGGCCAGTTAGCCTTGCCTTCTTAATGAAGGTACAATGAGACCAGGTTCTATAAGACTGTCTCAATCAAATCAAACAAATCAAAAAAACCAACCTGAAAAACAACACCTGAGGTTGACCTTTGGCCTCCATAGCAGGGGTCCAAATACAAGGTTGCAAATTAGTTTGTACCGAAAGTATACAGTTAGTCTCAGGATTACATATTGACGGATGTGATTAAGCAGACAAGGGGGGAAGAGATGAATCTTATGCAGAACTCCAGTGTTTCTGGAGCCCTGTCACTCAGGAGGCAGGTGTAATGTCCCTCCTTCCAGGAGAATGACTGTCTTTCCAAAAAGTAGTAGGGAAAGAGGAGGGCAAGGACGAGGTTGAGGGAGAGAGACATCACAACTGGCAGTGGGCAATCAAGGCCAACACCACTGGGATGAGCTGCATTGCGATTTGGTACCTGTTGTGGTTCAAATCATGTGTTCAAGCAGAGCCATGTATTGAAGACTTGAAGCCAAGGTCTCTATCTTAGAGTGCTAATTCAGAGGCTGGAAACCTTGGGAGGTGTGGCTTGGCTAAAGGAAATAGGTCAATTTGGGGGAGGGTCCCTATATAGCTCTGGCTCCTTTCTGTTTGGCTGTGTGTGTTCTGTCCACCTTGAGGTGATGGATTTTGCTCTGTTCCTTCCTGTCCACCTTGAGGTGATGAGCTTTGCTCTGTCACTTACTGTCCACCATGAGGTGATAGGCTTTGCTCTGT
>PVIU01005631.1:0-110975 GCA_004026605.1 Ondatra zibethicus | reverse complement strand
AGTTCTCTAGTGGTTTAGTTTGTCTGTCCCCTTAATTGAATTGAGAAGAGCCTAAGAGATTGCAAATACACACATCTGGATCTGTCTGTGAGGGCATTTCCTGGTTGACGTCATGAAAGAAAGAAGAATATGGGCACAACATCCTATGGGCTGGGGTTCTTTGTGGAATAGAAGGGGGAGGGTGAAAGCTGGCCAGACAGGCATTTCTTTTCTCTGATCACCATGTATGAGACGCTCCCTTTGGATCTGACCTCCTTCATGGTACATCTTCTGAAACTTTGAGATAAAGTAAGTCTTTCCTCCCTTTACGCTGTCTGTGCCAGGCCCCTGGTCATAATAAAGCCCACACAGTTTCTTTGCTGGTTTCTGCACTGAAGAGGATCCTGCTCTGCTTCCCTTGAGCTGGACCTCTGCTTACAGGACCGTAAGTCGGTAGATCAAGTGGCTGCTCCCACCCAAGCCCATTGACATCTCTTTCTCCCACCTGACCCTCCCCCCAGACAATTCTAGACCAGGATCTGGACACATGGGATCCCGCATCTCTGTGGCTTCTAGCCTTGTGAAGGTCTCTTCTCCCGAAGATAGAGCTGTGGCCAGGCCTACAGTGTTATCTAGAAACAGGATGTGGACAAAGCTGGCTGGAGGCTGCGGAAGTGTATACAGTCAGGAAGCAGAGAGATAAATGCTGGCCCTTGTCCCAGTTTCTTCTTTTTGTCAAGTCTGAGACCCTAGCCTGTGACATTGGACAGTCCCCATTCACCATAGATCTTCTCAGTTAATTGTCTCTGGAAGCACTGGGACAGAGGCACCCAGAGGTGTGTCTTCTCAGTGACTTTAAATCAGACCAAGCTGATGATAAAGATCGATCAATATTGGAGGACAGAAACTAAAGAAGATGACTGATTATGGGCCCTGAAGGCAGAGGCAGGTCTGAGATGACTCCCCAGCTCACCCCAGGGACCTGTCATTGCCCACAGGAAGATTTCTGATCTTAGGAGCCTGTACAGTAGAGCCCAGGAAGATCCCTCTCTGTGCTTTAGCCTCAGTGTGTCTCTTTGATCCCCTCTCATATTTGAATGCTGGACCTATGAAATAATACATCACTTTAGCAGGTAACACACTGTGATTTCTTGCTGCTTCTTTGCTTTTTGTGCCCATTTTCACCCAGGAGACCATGTGTTACTTAAAGGAAAAACCACAACTTGCCTTTGATTCTCCTTGCTCCTGGAACTGGACTTGGCATGGTGTAGATACTTGGGAGAAAGGAGCAGGGAGAGGTGAGCTGTGTTTTTAGTGGTGGGATTGGCAGCACCTCTGAGAGCAATCTTGTGTCCACTGTACTGCTCTTTAAAAAGCTTCAGAGAGCACTCTGACCCAGCTGAAGAGGAGGTGTGCAGCCTGCGTAGTCAGCAGTGCTAGCATGGGAACAATAAGAACAAACCTAGGTTCCAGGTTTCTGCAGAATCAGAACCTGTGGATAAGGTGCAAAGGCGAGCTTTAGATTGATTTTCAAACACACAAATGAGCATCTGCAGAGTTCCCTGTCTATGGACTTCCACCATATCTTTTTCTATTGAGAGAAAATGTGATCCCAGTGTGAAGTCAGGTTAATGCATCAGTAGATATGAGCATCGTTAGCATCCTGGCTCCACCTCTGATAACCCATACCATAGATCAGCAAACCTTTTCTGCCTGAGGACAGAAAGTCAACGTATTAGCCTTCAAAAGCATCAGCCACTCAACGTGACTTTTGCAGCACTAGAGAGGCCACAGGCACTATGGAAGCAAATGGCCCTGGTTGTGGGCCATTCAGTCTTTATGGATAGGCTGGGTGTGGTTGTGCGCATCTGTGATCCCTGCACTCAGGAGGAAGAGGCAAGTGGATTTCTGTGAATTCAGGGCCAGCCTTGTCTACACGGCAAGTTTGAATACAGTCAGGGCTATATAGTGAGACTTTGTTTTAAAAAATAATTAATTAAAAAAATTATTGACGAAAACAAAAAGTAGGCCGAATCAGTCCCATAGGCCACTGTTTATCATTTCTTCACATCTGTCACCTCCTTCTTTAAACATGAGAATACAGCGTGCACCTCCACTGCAAACAGAAAAGTGTTACATGAAGTTGCCTGGAAAACTAAAATGCACTGAAGCCCCGGAGGTGTGCACACTAGGAACAGCTGGTCCCATTGACATGGCACACACTGTACTCTAGGCACATTGTAGTCACAACCTGTATCAGCTAATTTTCTCACGCCAGCTTGAAGGCGGAGGAGCTTACTTGAACTCTCCGTTGGAGGACAGAGTCCACCATGGCTGAGGAGACAGCGAGCAGGGGCAGCTAGTCACACTGCATCGCAGCTAAAATCAGAGAGAGAGATGCGCGCCGCTACTCTGCTCACACTTTCCCTTTCTTTTTTTTTTTAACTTATTTATTTTTATTTCATGTGCATTGGTGTTTTGCCTGCAGTAGTTGTCAGTCCCCTGAAACAGGAGTTACAGACAGTTATGAGCTGCCATGTGGGTGCTGAGAATTGAACCCAGGTCCTCTGGAAGAGCAGTTGGTGCTCTTAACCACTAAGCCACCTTCTCAGCCCTTTCTTTTCTATCCAACTTTCCCTTTCTATCCAACTCAAGACCCCATCCTGTGGCATAGTGCCAGCCACATTTAGAGCATGTCTTTGTGTCTCAGTTAATGTAATCTTAAAGTCCCTCACATAGGATTGTCCCCTAGGTGATTCTAGATTTTGCCAAACTGACACCAATCTAACCATCACACCATCTTACTCAATCCTCACAAAGACTTTGCAAAACAACAACAACAAAAAAAAACCCTGTTATTTATGGCCCCAGAGAGATGACCTAGCAGCTATGAGTGCTTGCTGCTCTCTCAAAGAACCTAAGTTCAGAGCCCAGCTCCCATGTAGGAAAGCTCACAACTGCCTGTAACTCTAGCTCAAGAAGATCCAATATCCTCTTCTGGCCTCCAAAGACACCTTGTGCTCGCATGTACACATGAATATATAGATACACACTCGGATACACACACACACACACACACACACACACACTTTGAAAATCAAATAAGCACTAAACTAAAAAGAAAAAATGTTTCTTAGTTAGCCAGGCAGTGGTAGTGCATGCCTATGATCACAGCACTTGGGAGGTAGAGGCAAGCAAATCTCTGAGTTCAAGGCCAGACTGATCTACAGAGTGAGTTCCAGGAAAGCCAGGGATTCATGGAAAAACCCTGTCTCGAAAAATGAAACAAAACAAAAGTTACCTACTAACTGATATACTAGGAGTAAACTGAGGCCCCGGGGACTGTGATCTGGAGGTCCCACGGGCAGGCAGAGACTGAGGTTTCCCAGCAGCTCCTGCATCTGAATGAACAGCCTCACAAAAGCAATGCAAGTGCAGGCCAGGTGGAAATAAGAGAAACAACTGAATATTTGAGTACAAACAGATTGGCCTGTAGGTGTTCAGACAACAAGCAGGACCAGACAATCTTTTCTTCACCATGTTAGCTTTGGTAGCTGGTGACTGTTGGAAGAGAGGGACTTTCCCTGGGCAAATGCCCAAATCTAAATCCTAAGCAAGGCAAGCTCTCAACAACATGCCCTGCCAGTGGTGGAGGGAGGACTTTCTATACAAAGAGACTGCCTGAGTCATAGGGCAACCTTCCAGAACTTTCTGGGCCTGCCTAAAACCAGGCCTCAGCCCCATAGGGTGTCTGGAGCAGCCAGCACAGCTTCATTGTAGAATTCCCTGCCTCTAGGAGGCCAGATTCAGCAATCTGTCATCCACAGCTGGCCTCACGGTGACACTGGGCTCAGAAAGGCAGGCAACATGGCAGGAAGCAAAGCATCTGCCGGGTTGCTGTGTAGACAGAGATTAGAGAGGGTTTCGGGGATAATGACGGGCAGTGGCTTTCCTGTAAAGTTCATGCCAGGAGGAAAGGATTAAGGTAATTGCAGAAATCCCTGGCACTCCATCAGAGTGGTAGTGGGCAATTGCTTTGTCTTGCATGTTACTGCCTTTGGACAGCCCAGTAGAGGTGACCTACCCATGACTTCACTCTATCCCCAGAAACTCTGCCACCCTGCAAAGGAGAGAGGAGCTGAAAATAAGAGCCTGTAAAGGAGGTGCTTCGACTGTACTTTCAATTTCCAAAGCTTTCATGGAGTTTCCATGCAGGAAGAAGAACGGAATTTCTCCATGCAAGAGAAAGACAGACAGCTGATTTTCCCAAGGTTTCACATAATTGTGTGTGTGCAATGTGACAGGTGAGACAAATGACACCTAGCTCAAGTACTGCGCCGGGACAGGTGGCAGGCACATGCTCGCGAGCTCACCTGTCTTTTTTCATCTCCCAGGAACATCAGTTTGCACTCCCCAAGGACACGAAGCAGGCAAAGAGAAAGCGCCAGCTTCGGGTCATCTGTTATCGTCTCAACCCTACTCTGCACTACCCCGTGCCCCAAACACCTTCCAAACTAAAACCAAATGGAAAGAGACAGACCTTTCTCTTCACCCCACACATGGAAACTCTGTTAGCTTATCTGTTTTTTGAGATCCCAGGTGACAGATAATGGAACCATTGTGGACAGACTTAGAGAAGAGGTAGACCATCAGAATGGATGTTCTCACCTTTGTCCTTGTCCTGTGTCAAAGCATTCTATTACATATGCTCAAATAATACTAGATCAATGGACTTTTGTTTCTACCCAGAGAAAATATCATGTCTGAAAACTGTGACCAGCTATGGGATTTCTGCAATGATGAGCCCTTGGGCTGCTCAGAAGACGGAAGGCCACATGAAGTCTAGAGAGTTTGGTCCAGCCTAGGGCCGGAGGTGTGATTCCATTCTCTGTCCCACACTAAAAGCTTCCCCATATTGATAACTCAACAGTTTCCTCATTTGTAGGATGAGGAACAACAAAAGCGTGATCATTACATGAGGCAGGTCTCCCAGGCAACAGGCACAACAGATGAACGCCATCACCATCTCCACGTCATCACCACTCTCACCACCTCCCAGGAAGGCATCAGATAGGGCATTCGTTGGCACCCCCAGGAAAGCAGATCAATAGGAGACACGGGCACTTGCTGTTATGAACGATGTAGAGCCACAAAGAGAGATTCACTTCAAGGAATTGGCCCACAGAATTATGGAAGGCAATGAGTATAAATACTAAGGCTGATCAGCCAGGTGGAAGTTCAGCCACTAATTCTTTCCATCTGAAACCCAAAGTCATTCTGGAGGGAAAATGCCTTCATCTCTGGAAGATCTCTGTCTATGTGTGTGTACATGTTTTGTGTTGTGTTGGTGTCCCCACATGTGTGTGAGAGTAAGTGTGTGTGTGCGTGTGCGTGCGTGTGTGTGTGTGTATGTGTGTGTGTGTTGTAAATTTGTAGAGGCCAGACATTAAATCTTCTTCATTTCTCTCCACCTTATTCTTTTGAGATAACTTCTTCAACTGAACCTGGAGCACAAGGATCCAGCTAGACTGGCTGACTATTATGCTCCAGGGATCCATCTGTCCCTTTGTTTCCATGTTGAGTCTACAGATTCCCACCACGGGTCAAACTAGGTCCCCATGCTTACATGATACTGGGGTTTGGATGCCAAATGCCTGCCACAGGCTGTTGTGTTTGCACACTTGATGCCAGCTGCTGACATTGTTCGAGACAGTTAGGGAACCTTTAGGAAGAGACTTGCTGAAGGACATGGGTGACAGGGGTTGGGCTTGGCAAAGCTTCGTCCTGACTTGCCGTTTATCCTCTACTTCTGACCTCTGACACGACGTGACCAACTGGCGTCCTGCAGCAGCCACCGTCCTTTCCTTCTGGGATGGACCCCTTGGAACTGTAGCCACAACAAGCCTTTCTGGCTCTTGTTCAGTCAGATAGCCGTCTCTTAGCAAGAAGGAAAGTAACTATCACACGTGACAAGTGCTTAACTGACTGGGTCAGCTCCCCAGACCCTCGGTCTTCTTTCCTTAAGGCTTTCCACTGATTAGACAAGGCCTGCAGGAGATTAGGAAAATCTTAAAGTCTGCTGACTTAACTGTTGATCCCAGGTAATAGACACCATCTCTGCAACATCTGCACCGGTAATTGACAGAACAGCTGGGCACCATGGCCTTGACAAGGTGACACGTAAAATTAACCTGCTCTTTAGGGAAAAGCGGGCTTGCCAAGACGATGAGCGCTGAGTAAGTCTTCAATTAACCACGCACTATTAAAACCAGGCTCATAGGCCGATGAGGTGGCTTGTGGGTAATGGTGCTTGTCGCCAAACCTGAGGACCTGAGTTCTAGCCCCAGAACTCACGTAGACAATAAGAAAACCGGACCTGTTTTCTGACCTACTCTAGCGTACCACAGTATCACCCTACACATGCACACACACACGCGCGCACACACACACTAAATTAAACATAAAAAAACAAAGATAGTTAAATTAAAAAATCAAACAAATAAAAAAAAGTCCTACCACCAGTATAAAAAGTGCAAGCACTTGTTTAGCCCCTCAGAACCTACCAGAGTCACACGGAAGAGGACGGACGGGAAATGTTCCCTGCTAGAAGCTGGGATCCCCAGTTCAAATCCCCACTGTTCTTCTCTTAGCGTGTGGCTTCCCGCCAACCCTGGAGTGTCACAAGCTTTCTCAGCTACAACTCACAAGATGTGTGTCTGTCCTTGGGCAGCACAGGGGGAATCTGAGGGTTGCACAAGGCCCTTTGACGAGGGGTTCTGAGAGTAAACTTGGATGCATCTTCACAAAAGGCATTATCCTAAGGTGCAGACACAATGCTTTGCACAGATTTAATTCACTTATTTCTACCAGAGCCAAGAGAAGGAAACTCCTCTCTGCCTTAAGTTTGACCTTACCCTGATCGCACAATCATTAATGTTTTCAATTAGAATTAATTTTCTAGCCTGCTTGGGATTCAGAATGGCTTTTTCAGATGTGAATTAAATAATTAAGATGTCTGAACACTAACCCTTTCGTTCCCCCTCTATCAATAAAATTTCACACTGAAAGCATCCTGTTCCATTTGCCCAGAACTCAGCACAACAGGCCCAGCGAATAATTGTTGTAAATAATTCATTTGTTATGGAAATACCTACGGAGCCCTTGCCACGCACATGGTACTGCTCCAGCCACGGAAGGAAAGGGTGGTGACAGTTGCGGGGGTGAACGTGAAGTGTCCGCATAGGCTCATGCCTTTGAGCACTTGGTCCCCAGCTGGTCGCGCTGTTTGTGGAGGCTGTGGAACCTTGAGGAGGCAGAGTCTTATTAGAGGAAGTGGGTCACCAGGGCAGGCGTTGAGGCTCGCTACCAGGGTTCCACTGTGCGTTCCCTCTGCTTCCTGACTGTGCATTCAGAGATGAACGGCCTGCCTGCAGCTCAAGCTGCTCTGCCTCCGCCATAATGGAATGAGACCCCTAAGCCGTGAGCTGGAATAAGCCCTACTCCCTTAGATTGCTTTCGCAAGGTTATTACCTCAACAGCAACAAAAACAGTTACGAACACAATGGGGACTTTTAGCTCTAAACCTGGTCTTGGGACAGAGGAGGTGTGCAACAGAATATAGTCACACTATTAAGCAACCGTTTTGGCTAGGTGTTCAGGCGCATTTTAGTCTCCCTTGACTTGGGAGACAGAGACAGGAAGATCTCTGTAGGTTTGAGGCCAGCCTGGTCTACATAGTAAGATCTAGGACAGCCAGAGCTACGTAGGGAGACTCTCAGAAAACAAAACAAAACAGACAAACAAAAAAAGTAACCATGTTTTGCTGTTGTTGTTTATGTTTATTGATTTATTTTTGCATGTTATACAGACAGAGCCTGGAATGATCCAAACAGAGTATAAATCAAAAATAGTGGGGAAAATGCTTACGTTCAAAAACTAGTGTACGTGTTTGAAAAACATGAAAACAAAGAAACAAAAGCCCCACCTTGTCTTCTTGACTCTTACTACATTTCATAGAAAAGCACCTATTTGTTCTCCTATAACAAGCTATCAGTTGGAGACTGAACAGTGCAATAAAAAAAAAATGGGACAGTGTAGCTAACAAGTATCAAAGACCAGACTCAGTGTTCAGGTCGGCTGGTTTAGTATTCTGACTCAGCAATCTGCCCCCTTTGGTGAAAATAGATTTCTTTTCCTTGCATAAAATATCCTGATTATGGTTTTCCCTCCTTCTACTCCATCCAGTCCCCTCCCCCAACTTAATCTGGATCCACTCCTTTTCTGTTTCTAATCCGAAAACAAATAGGTTTCTAGGGGATAATAATAAAATAAAATAGGAGAAAACAACCGACACATTAGAATTAGACAAAACAAACAAACAGAAGAAGAAGAGCCCAAGAGAAGGCATAAGAAACATTCACACACTCAGGAATCCCATAAAAACCCTAAACTGGAAGCCATAATATATATGCAGAGGGCCCGTTGGTGAGAGTGGGGTACTGAAGTCTCCCCCATCAGTGTGTGAGGATCGATATGTAATTTAAATAGTAGTAATGTTTTGTTTTGTTGTTGTTTATTTCATTTGTTTGTTTTACAAATTTGGGTACCATTGTGTTTGGTGCATAGATGTTAAGAATTGTAATGATCTCCTGTGGTCTTTTATTTTGATGAGTGTGTGGTGTCCTTCCCTATCTCTTCTGATTAGTTTGGTTTGAAGTCTATTTTGTCAAATATTAAAATAGCTATACCCAACTTGCTTCTTAGGTCCATTTGCTTGGAATATCTTTTCCCATCATTTTACCCTGAGGTGATGTTTATCCTAGAAGCTAAGGTATGTTTCTTGAATGCAGCGGAAGGGTGGATACTGCTTTCAGTCCGTTCTGTTAGTCTGCATCTTTTTATTGGAGAATTGAGATCTTTGTTGTTTGTTGATTCCTGTTACTTTGCTGTGGTGTGGTATATGTGTGTTTCCCCTCTTTTTATTTGCTGATCTGGGGTTATTTATTCGTTGTGTTTACTTGGGTGTGGTAAACCTCTTTAGGTTGGAGTTTCTTTCTAGTACCTTCTGTAGGGTTGGATTCATAGACAGATATTGCTTAAATTTGGTCTTAATCACGGAATGTCTTATTTTCTCCATCACTTGTGACTGGAAGCTTTTCTGGGAACAGTAGTCTGAACTGACATCTGTGGTCTCAGAGTCTGCAGCACATCTGTTCAGGCCTTTCTGGCTTCTAGAGTCTCCACGGAAAAGTCATGTGTTATTCTAATAGCTCTGCCTTTATATGTTACTTGGTCTTTTCCTTTGTAGCTTTTAATATTCTTTCTTTTTATTCTGTACATTTAGTGTCATTATTATTAGGAGTAGAGGGAATTTTCTTTTCTGGTCCAAACTGTTGGGTATTTATATTCTCCTTATACCTTAATAGTCCTATCCTAATTTAAGTTATAGAAATTTTCTTCTATGATTTTGTTGAAAATATTTTCTGTGCCTTTGACCTAGGTTTCTTTTCCTTTCTCCACTCCTATTATTCTTAGATTTCGTCTTTACGTAGTGTCTGAGATTTTCTGGATGTTTTGCACCAGGAGCCTTTAGAACTAACATTTTCTTTGACCAAGGTATACATTTCTTCTATTGTGTCTTCAATGCTCTCTTCCATCTCTTGTATTCTGTTGGTGAGGTTTACCTCTCTGGTTCCTGTTAGAGTTCCTAAATTTTTCATTTCCAGATTTCCCTCAGTTTGGGTTTCTTTTATTGATTCTGTTTCCACTTTCGGGTCTTCAACTGTTTTATTCATTTTCCTCAACTGTTTGTGTTTTCATAGATTTCTTAAGGAATTTATTTATTTCTTCTTTAAGGACCTCAATCATATTCATAAAGCTTATTTTATGGTCTTTTTTTTTTCTTGTGCTTCAGCTATGTTGGAAGATTCAGGGCTTGCTGTGGTCGAGTTGCTGGCCTCTAGGGGGGACTCATTGTCCTGGCGACTATCGATTGTGTTTTTATGTGGGTGTCTAGGCGTCTGGGTTTGGGAAGACTGTAATTCTGGATGCTGATATCTACCCTCGTCTTTGTAGGATGGGTGTTTTTTCCTTAATTTCTGTTGTTCTGTCTGGTTCTTAGGAGACTGTGGTGGGCTGTGTGTTGTCTGGCAGGGAATTCCGCTGGGAACCTGGTAGGTGTGACTGCTGGGAATTCCAGGCAAAAGGTGTTTCTAGGTATTGGGAGCTGACACTTAGGAATGAGAATAGATGGATGGGTGGGGCTGAGGAGTCCATCAGAGGGAGGAAAACAGGGTGTTCTGCCAGGATCTTCTCAGTTAGTACCCTAAGGAATGGAAGCAGAGTGAGGAGAGGCCCCAGCAGGTCTTCTACTACAGAGCTGGGGATGAGACTGAAGGATTGGATTTGGAGGAGCAGAGAGAGCAAGAGAGTTAAGATCTATAGTCAGCTTCCCTGCTTCCCTGGCCTGAGTATTTGGTTGTTTTAAGGACAAGATGCATGCTTTAAAGTAAACAAAGGACTGGAGAAAGGGCTCAGTAGGTAAGGCTTCTTTTCCAGAAGAACTGGGTTCAATTCCCAGCACCCACATAAAGGCTCATTCACAGCTGTTCCTAACCCCAGATCCGGGGGACTCTAATGCCCTCTTTAGGCCTCCCCAGGCACTAGGCACACACATGGTACACAGATGCAAATACAGGCAAAATATTCACACACGTAAAATAAACAGGGAGATTTAAAAAATATAATAAAGACCAAGTTGAGCCAGTGTTGCCCCTAATTTCTGTGTTCTTTTTGCAAAGTTCCAGTCAGCTCAATGACAGACCAACTCCAGGGTACAGGGAGTGGCCTGGGAACTGGGGGGCAGTCAATCTTTGGGAAAGTTTAGCATCAAAGGAAATTGTCTTGTGTCTTCTTTTAGAACACTTCACACTTCATTGGGAAGCAATAAAAACAATTACCAGGTCATTAGTAAAGGTTAAACTTTTTCTGACGATCCAAAATCACCTCCCCAGAGTGACCTTCTTAGTGTTTCAGTGGCAGTTTTGACCACACGAAGAAGGAGGGCTTTGGGGTAGGAACCAAAGGACCTTAAGTGAAGCAAAGGGGCTTTCCTATTTCTGAGCCTCAGTTCCTCCAAACCTAGATGGAAGCTGAAAGTCCCTGCCTGTCTCATTGACTGTGAGAGACTGAGAGATAGTAGCCTGGAGATAAATCCCAGCATGCAGAAAATGCAACATAAACACTCCAGTGTCTTCCTTGCCCTGGTCCACTCCCTGTGTGAAAGGAGATCGCAGGAAAGATGGAAGTGGCCCCTGTCCATCAGGATGGCATGCGTGGCACTCAACAACAGCTGGAAGCTTCAGCTGTTAAACAGACAAGTTCACTTCTAAATGGCCCACACCTATCACGGGCTGACTAGTGAGCTCTGTGAACCACAGTCACCTGGAAACTCATGTTGACAGAAACTCCGTGGAAGCAAAAATTTACAAAAGTCTGTATTATGGGGATTTTAGAGTGAATACAGACTCAGGAATACAAGACAAGGCAGAAGCTGCTGCAGATCCAGATGTCGTGTCCTGATGTTCTGCCCAGGAGAGATCTGAACAACCAGAAGGCTCGCTTCTGTTCCGACCTCCCAAAATGGGCAACAATGACCCCTCCTCTTCCTTATAAGAGATCACATCCACACAGAGAAGCCACGCCCTAAGGTTGGTACCCTCAAACTATTGGTGGAATGAATTCCCACAACACTCTGTCTTGACCCCAACTTGATCACAGAAGAAAGATGAAAAGAGTAAACCACACACCAGCACTAGCGCTCGTGTTTGACCTGGAAGCAAGGCAGACACTTCCGTTCTTATTCTCTCCACCAGGGCAAACTGCATTGCCACACCTGAGACCAATTGGGTGCCTGTGGGATTCCCACCATTGCAGCAAAGGAAAGAGCTGAGGCTTAAGAACCTGGCTCCAACCTCCTGTCACACATCATAAACCAAATGCAGGTCTAGCAAGTATTCAGGTCCAATGTCACACCCATTCAGATTATCTTCTCTAACCAAGGTTTTCTCTTAAACAATTAGTTCTTTACTTAACCAGTCATTGACTTGTGGGCTTTCAGGGCAGTACCCAGCTCACCAAACATGGCCTAACACCTGCCTGAGGTTTCCCTTCTAGAAGGCAGACAGATAACCAGCCAAGCACAGCACATCAACGGTCATTTCAAGGCAGAAGTGCAAGCCTCAGTCAGAAAAAGCTCTCTCCGCAAGGGATGGCTGGGAATGCAAGAGCCTCGTGGCTACCCAAGATGCAGAGAATAAGCAACAGCTGTGGGTCCCGATCTAAACAAGGCATCCAGACCACTCCCTCTTGGGCTCAATAAACACAAGGGAAAGAACTGTGGGAAGGATGGGAGGCAGGGTGAAGGGCTGTGAAATGTCAGCTTCTAGCGCAATCATTAACTCATTAACTCACAGTGTGGTTACCTGCCCTGGGCCCACACAAGACCAGCCCCATCAACAATGAGTCAAGGAAGAGGGAGGCGCCCAAGAGCCCCACCCTTTAGCTCTGAACTGCCTTGTCTTCAGTATGTCCTCACTGCTGAGCCCACTGAGCTCCAGAAGATGCTAGCTCCAAACGCAGGGTCCTAAACAGTGCTGCTTAATCTCAGTGGATCACAAATCAAAATGAATAGTCATGAATGAGAGAGAGAGAGAGAGAGAGAGAGAGAGAGAGTTGTAGGGCATAGAGAGGGTTTGACGAGGGTAGTGGGAAGGTGGTGGGTGAGAGTGGCCTTCTGCATTGTGTACAATGTGCAAAATTGTCTAAAAGTACATTCAGTTAACAAAAAGCAAATAAAAATAAAATGCCATGAAGAAATGCAGGAAGGAGATGGGGGTGACTAGAAGAGAATGGCCGAGAGTGGCGGCAAGAATGAAATGTTTGAGGTGTGTGCCTCTAATGGCGAATGGGTTAGATGATATTTTCCCAATTTTTTGTATCATTCTCCACCACCTCCCTGCCTCGCCCTCTTTATGCTGTCTGGGAAGCAGCATGGCTGCCTCTGAACAGCGGCGACAGTGAAACAGCTTCCACAGACGCAGAAACCATCATGGACCTCGACCCAATGCCACCTCGACGAGCCCCTCGACCCAGTGGGGGCAGACCCCGGGCTGCAACCAGATCTGCTGCTCCGTGCTCACGGGAGCAAAGATGAGAACAAGAAGCTCCAGGCAGGACAGGGAAGAGTAAGCACCTTCACCAGCACCTGGCTGAGGCCAGGCGTAAGCCTTCGTGTATATCTATATTGATCTAGAACGTTCCACGTATTCACCAACAATGTCTGTGTCACTGGCTAAGAGCAAAGACAGTCCTCAAAGAGGGCAGGTGCCTGAGAGGCAGGCCGTCACTCATCTCTAGCTACTGCCCATCACCGGGCCACTCCAGGCCCGCCCTCCTGGTCCCCCTTTCTATATCCTTTGAAGGAGACACTAGCTGGGGACCAAGCACTCAGACACATGAAACAGGATATTTCACATTCGAGCATGATACCAGGCGACCTACAGGGTCTCACTCTATAGCCCTGGTTAGCCTATAGCTGACCTACGGCTCTCAAGGTACCTCCTGAGCCTCTTATACTGCTTTACATAACCTTCTGGCTAGAGTGACCGTCGTCCCTTAGATCCTCCTCTACACTCTGATCTCAGTATGCAGGAGGCTGAAGGAGGAGGACTTCAAGTCCAAGGCCAACCTGGGCTCCAAACAACAACAACAGCAATAATAATAATATAATTAAAACCACTTGAATTGATAAGACTTTTGCTGAAGCCAGAGCTAGAGGTTATGGAGACAGCCATGACATCACATCCTGCAACCGAATATCCCTGTCCCTTCCTCTAGAAGTCTTCTCACCTCAAGGACAACCTTGGACCCCCCTAATTATCTTCCCTTAAATACTCATCTTTTTAGCAAATGTCTCTCCGGTACACTCACCCCGACCCAGCCTTGTGCTTAGATGGACAAACTATGCAGAGCCCACCCTCCTAACCTTTCCTCTTGTTTCCTTAGTATCTATGAGGATGAGTCATGACTCAGTTCCCCCTGTCCATGGAACACTGACAGAGGCCGAGAATGAAAACCCAGAATTATGAAGCTGCACAAAATCCCATTTAAGAGTCACTATAGAAAACGCTGCCACCCACAGCCTCCCGCCTCTCCGTATCACCCGGTTTCCCTCCGGTTCTCTCTCGTGATAAGTGCAATCTAGATGCTGGTGTTCCCAGGTGCAATTGCTGCATGCTGAATCCCCAGAAAGCCAGGGCAAGAGATAGTTTTCAAGAATCTGGCCGCTTTGATATTAACGGTGACTTGGGCCCAGTGGAGAGTGTTACCTCCCACTGCCAAATAGCAAAGATGCCTCCTGAGTTTCCAAAAATACCTCCATGCGGAAAAGTTTTCTGCCTCAGAGGAGAGGGGTGACGGGTCACAACAACCACTGAGTAGCAGGCAGCAGGCATTAGTCACGCTGGAGGAAGTTGCGGATAAATTTTAAAGAGTCGCTGCGAACATGGGACCATATGGCGTCCGGGGGCATTTTTGTTTAGCATATCTGGGGATCTTTGATGGAATATCTGCACTGCCAACTCGTCAATTAATCAACCCTCCCAAGGTCACCAGGGACGGTGTGCATTGGGCCTGGGCAACGGGGGCCTGGAGGAACAGGCTTTAATTAAAGGATTTGTGCAGTAATGGAACCCTCAAATCCTTGGAGCGATGTTGCATGAGCTGGGCCTTTCAATTCCCCGGTGCATTTTCCGCGGCTGCAAGAGCGCGGCAGATCTCCTGACCAAGCACTCCAAAGGAGGATGATACTAACTGCGTTAGAAACTCCTCCAAAGGCCGCGCCAGTGGGAAATAAGTGAGGACAGAGACTCCGCCCCCTAGGGGAGGCTCTTGTGACGACACCCGGGTAGAGCCTTTAATCTTCCAACGAAGATGTTCTGTGGGGCCGCCTATGGTTAATAAATTCTGTCAGCTTGACAGGGTCTAGACTCATCTAGGAAATGGCCTCCTGGGCATGTCTGTGAGGGACTTCTAGGTTGTGTTAACTGAAGTGGGAAGACCTACACTAATGGTGGGCCATGTTATTCCCTGGGCTGGGATCCCGGACCGGATGGAAAGGACAAGATGAGCTGAACGCGTACAGTTGTCACTCTCTGCTACCTGAGGGCAGAGATAATGTGACCAGCTGCCTCAAGTTCCAGACACCATGCCAGTTTCCCCCGTGATGAGTTGTGCCCTCAAACTGTGAGCCAGAGCGAACTCTTCCTTCCCTAGGTTGCCTTCATCAGTGTATGCCTCCTGTGCAGTCTGAGGAGCCCCTTCCTGTCTCCCCAAACACCGCACACTCAGAGAATCTCCAAACAAAGGGAAGGCACCAAAAAGCCCAGTTCTGTATTCTTGGTGGGCACGGCAGCTCCTCCCCCAAGTCCACGCCTAAGTATAGAGCTTCTGACCATACTTGGGCACAAACCCAGCTTGTGACAGACAGGTCATTACCCTGACCTACAACCTATATAATCCCCCGCTTTCATTCGTGGCCACAGCTTCCCCAGCCTCAATCTCTGAGTCTGCAGAACCCACCCAGGAGCTGCTTTGCTCAAAGACACCTGGCTTTCTCCGGTTCACACTCCTGATCAACACAATCTGAATATTACAGTTTCTGGAACCAGTTTCCTCTTGCTGGATCCCCTGGAAGCCAGGGCAGAGCTCCTTCAGCCTCCTCTCTTCACTGGGATGGTTTCTCAGGATTTCCGTGAGGTGACTGAGAACTAACAGCCTGCAGTTTGTGAGCCCTTGGTAGGCTTCTGTGCTTAGTCATTTTCTGACATGCTGGACGTTGTTGCAAGGCATACTGTGGATTTTGAAAAGGTCAGATCCCCACTTCTAGCCAAGTGTACACTCTCTGATCCCCACCCACCCACAGCATCGCTGAGGACCCTTGAAGTCACCCTGGTCAGACATCCCTCCAAAGCTTCACCCTGTCATTTAGAGTGAGTGAAAATGGCACAGATGCAGCTTTCTCATTGTCCCAAAGTATGAGCTACAGCTCAGAAAAAACAAAAAAAGAAACGGCTTGAGAGACCTGCTAGCCCCTGGCCATGGAAAGGAATGCACCTGCTGCTAATCTCTATGTCTTTCATCGAGTCCTGTAACAGGAAGTTCAGAGCCTCCACGACAGGAAGTCTTTTCAAAAAATCTGCGATTCGACTTCCAGACACCAACTTTTTATGGGGAACTGTTATAAGGTCATCTTTACATATTCTGAGAAACTGCTTTCCAATTCAAATATATTGCTCCATGTTTCTTATCAAAACAACTTGCAGGCTGGGTTACTCTGAGAGTTAGGAGCTAAACTAACAGGCTGTTCGCTCGATAGCCAGATACGTACAGACTCAGGTCGTAGTCTGCCCAGGCTGTCCTAACAAACGCCATGGGCCTACAGCTGGTACCACGGACACTTATTTACTACTGTTCTGGAGTCTGGCATTCTGAAACTGGGATGCCAGCTTGGTCAGTTTCCGTCGAGGGCTCACAAGCCTGGCCTGCAGACGGTCACTTCCTCAGTGTGTCTTCAAGTGGCGGGGAGACAGAGAACACGCAGAACTCTCCGGTGTGGACACCGGTGCTGCTGGACCAGGGCTTTAGCCTCATGACTTTTCTGATTCCGTTATTTTTGTAGTGCTAGGACGTAGTACGTTTCTTTATCTCTGTGTGTCAGCCACAGTCTTGCTTTGCAATTTAAAGAAAGAGGGTGCATGAAACATTCTGAGTTTGAACAGTTGATTTTAAGCTGGTAACTTTTGCCAATTTAAAAAAAAAAACCTACGCATCTCTCTATAGTTTCTCTTCCCCCATCTTATGCTAATGATGTTAACATTTGCATTCTTTATATTATATAAAAGACACTATAGCTATAGTTTTTATATTCTATCTTTAATTTTCATACTGCAGCTAGTCGTGATTTACATATATTCATTACAGTATTAGAGTATTCTGAATTTGACTATATTCTTAAATTTACTGTGATATTTATATTTCTATATGTGTTTGGTTGTTAAAAAATTCTTTATGAAACTGAGTGTGATGGCACATACCTTTAATGCCAGCACTCTGGAGGCAGAGACAGGTAGATTTCTATGAGTTCAATGCCAGCCTGATCTATACAGAGAGTTTCAGGCCAGCCAGGACTACCTACTAAGATGCTGTTTCAAAAAATAAATATTTCCACTTTGGAGATGTTCTTATTTTTTCTTGTAAATTGGGTACAGTGATGACAAGCTCCCTCTGAAGTGTCGATGAGAGCAGACAAAAAAGTCCACTCCCTTTAATAAATAATAATATAATCAATAATATATAAATAATAATAAAATAACCAAACTAGGAAAGCCAAACAAGACAGAAATGATTGCCTTCATTTAATTAAAACCACACACATGCGCATACACATGCACACACACACACACACACACACACACACACACACACACACACACAACCATGACCCTCCTCTAACCCTATAAAGGCCTAAGACAACACTCTGGCCATAATGTGTGCTGTCTCAACTTCCCTCCTGGAGTGAAAGAGAGAAGGCCAAAGACGAATCAGCACCTCCATGATCACCAGCACCAGGCAGTGGGTCCCCTCTTTTCCTGTAGGGTTAGCAGTGACCTGTGGAAGGTTAGACTTCCACCACCATTAGCTTGAAGGAGGCCAACCTCCCCATACTGCCTGGGGTCCAATCAAGCACTCTATAGAGCCAGACTGCCATGCTCAGTAATTGATATTAATACCACCCTCCTACCCAGGTAGCACTCTGAATAGATTGCTTTATATAAATTAGAAGAAAAACATGGAAACGGGTATTCCATGTGAAAGCTCTGATATCAAAATAAATCAGAATAGGTGCCAGGCAGTAGTAGCACACATATTTAATCCCAGCACTCAGGAGGCAGAGGCAGGCAGATCTCTGTGAGTTCAAAGCCAGTCTGGTCTACAGAGCGAGTTCCAGGGCAGCTAGGGCTATTACACAAGAAACCCTATCTCAGAGAAAAAAAGAAAGAAAGAAAGAAAGAAAGAAAGAAAGAAAGAAAGAAAGAAAGAAAGATAAGGACATCAAAAGAGGCTGTGTGAGTGTCATGTAAAATGTGCTTCAAACACTTGTCCCAGGAAAGAGGAGGACATTACATGATAAAAGTGAAAGCCTGGGCAGGCAAGATGGCTCTGGGGCATCTCACACGCCTGAACTCCATCCCCAGGATCCACGTGGTGGAAGGAAAGAACAAACTCCAGCAAGTTGTTATCTGACTTTCACATGCACACATGTGTGCGAATGCACAAGTGCACACACAAACACACCCCATACACAAATACATACCACATACACAAATACTCACACCACACACAATACACTTATCACATACACACACACACCACAAACACACCAAATAAATAAATGAAATATAAAATATTTTTAGAAGTGCAAACCTGTTAAGTATAAAAAATTCCAAATATGCCTTACCAAAACTCAAAACCTCAAAATAAGCTACACCACATTGGTTGACCCGGAAGGGTAACTAGACAAAGCCACAATTACAGTTGGAGATTTTAGCAATCTCTCTCGGCAATTGGTAGGGGTCAGGCGCCGAGGCGGCAGGCTTCTTAGAACTCCGCAGCTGCGTCAGGAAAAGGGTTTGATAGGCGTCTGTGGAACATTTTACTCCCAGGCAGCAGAGGACCTGCTATTTTCTGTCACCCACAGAATACATCCCAAAGAAGGCCAATAACTTGGGATGTTACAAACAAACAGAATTCACACATTTCAAAGAACTGGAAACTATGCCAAGTGTGTTCTCTGGCCACAATGAAAATCAGTAACAGAAAAACAAAAAGAAAACCTTAAGCCATGAGTCTATTCCTGTGCAAAGGCTGATGTAAGACCCAGAGACCGTGGCTGGAACAGTAGATGTTTACCTTGTCACAGTTCTGGAGGCTGGAAGTCTGGGGCAAAGGCCAGCAGAGCGGTCTCTGTGAAGATGAGTCCCTTTGGCTTAGAGATGACCATCTTCTCCAGCTGCTTTGTGATCCACCCTGGGTGTTTGTATGCATATGCAAATTCTCTCCTTTGGGACATATCAGCTGGATTGGTTTAGGTCCTCCCAGATAATTTTACTGTAACTTCTGTTAATTTTTAAAGACCCATTTCCAATTATAGCCAGCCATATTCTGTTGTCTTGAGAGTGAACACTTCAACATGAAAATTCTGTTGCTCCGTTAAGCAAATATTCATGGAACCCACTAAGGCAAATAAGAGAGAAATTCACAGTACTAATACTAGAACAAAGGGAAGGAAAAAAATCAGAGTTGATAACCTGTGTTCCCATTTCAAGACCGGAGGAGCCAGAAAGAGGAAAGAATAACCCCCAAATAAGCAAAAGAAAGGAAATAATGAAGAACAGAAATCAGTAAAAAAAAAACAGAGGAACAATAGAGAAAAATCAATAAAATGACCAACTCCTTAGCTACACTGACAAAAGAAAAGAGAAAAAATGCAAAAGAACCTGATCAGAAATAAAACGTTCTAGATTAGTAGCGAGTCAGCAGTCAAAAAAAAAAAAATGAGAAGGGCTGGAGATAAGAGCACTCGTTCTTGTGAGCATCCGGGTTCAATTCCTGTTACCCCCATGGTGGCTCACGCCATCCGAAGTCTACTTCTAGGGGATACAGTGCCCTCTCTGACCTCTGTGGCACCAGAAGCACCTGTGGTGCACAGGCATACATGAGCACACATAAAATACGAATCTAAAGAAGAAAAAGAGATGGTGGGGGTACTCTGAACAACTCAGCACATGTAAACTTGATTTTTGGCAAATGCAAAAGCAATTCGGTAGACTCAGCGTGGTGATGTCAATAAGGGTGCACGGGAAACTGGGTGTTTATAGGCAAACAAGAGAAAAAGGAAACCCAATTAAAGTTTCACATGAAATTAGTTCAAATCTCTCATATATTTATTTAAGTGTTAAACAATAAACTTTGAAAGAGGAATGCAGGATAAGGTGTTTGGCACCTAGGACTTGCTGAAGACTTCTCAGACCTGACTCAAAACACAGCCTACATTTTAAAAAGAATTTATACACTAGAGGTCATCAGAGTTAAAATGGGTGCTCTGTGGTCCATGAAATCCACTAAGCAAGGCTTTTAGGAGTTCACAGAGACTGAAACCACAATCACGGAGCCTTTGTGGGAGCTGGCACAGCTTGGTGTTTTGGGGAGACTCCTGACAGTGGGAAGGGGGTGTCTCTGACTCTTTTGCCTGCTTTTTGGACCCTTTTCCTTCTCCTGTGTTGCCACATCCAGCATTGATGTGAAGGTTTGTGCCTGGTCTTGTTGTATCTTGTGTTGTGTTCAGTTGATATCCCAGGGAAACCTGCTCTTTTCTTGGGGGAGAATGGGGTGGATCTGGGGGAGAGAGGAGGTGGGAAGAACTGAGAGGAGTGGAGGAAAGGAGTCAGGAAGCTGTGGTCGGGATATATCATATGAAAGAAGAATAAATAAAAACTTAAAAATAATAATAAAAAAACATGTTCTGAATAAGACCATGCAAGACCATGTTAAAAAGTTAGAGTAGAGAGGGAGCTACAGGCTGAGGGGACATTTGTAAGCCACACATCTGACAGAAGGTTCACTCTGGAAAAGAGGCGTTCCTCAGTTTATAGTCCAATTGCACTCTGATAAACCAACTGTGTATTGAAAATATTTCGAGTCAAAACTGTGTTTGACGTACTTACTCTATAAAGCATTATGGCTCAACCTTAATCGCGTAAAACATTCATATTTTTCTACAATTGGGCAAAAATCTTCAAACACAAAGCCAATAATTGTAATTTAAAAGGCTTTATTTATTCATTCATGAGGCAAGGGATAGGCATGTGTGGAGGCCAGAAAACAACTTGTGGAGTTTGATCTTTCATTCTATGGGCGAGGGGGGGGATGAAACTGGGGTTATTGGACTTGGTGGCAAGCACCTTTGCCTGCTGAGCCATCTCAGAGGTCCCGTCTATTTTTAATAAGTTATTGAATATCTCATATGCCCAAAGATGACTGTTTCTTCGACACGATAGGTTTTGAATGGATGATATCAGTCTGCACGTGCGGAGAGCAGTGGCCTCTAGAAGCCTAGAGGGTCAGATAGTTGCTCTTATGGTCACGTGTCTCACTAGGAGCCGCAGCTCCTAGCACAGACCAGTCCGGCATTATCACACAGTTATCCACAGCCCAGGAAAAGGCAAAACCCAAAATTGAAAGTCTAGTTTCTACTGAATGTGTGTATCCCTTTCACACCATCATAAATCTGAAATACTGCCAAGTGGAACCGTTGCAAGTCAGTCACCATCTGTGTATAAAGGATTCTCAGAAGTCAGCATTAAAAAATTGAAGGGCCCATGAGATGGCTCAGCAGATAAAAGCGTTTGTCACACAAGCCTGACAAACTGAGCTCTAACCCCAAAACCCTCAGTGGAAGGACAGAACCAACTCCTGAAAGTTGTTCTCTGATCTCCACATGCCCACAGTCTCAGGTCATGCCCCTGTGAACACACAGATTACACACATGCACACATATACCATCATAAGCAAATAAATGTGACTAGACAATCGGCAAAAACCAGGGACACTGTAATGTACACTGTGATGTACAGATGGCAGAGGAGTCAACAGAAGCCATTTGATGTCACTGACCTTAGAAGAGTGCAAATTAAACACAGACTTATCACCTATGAAAGGAGCTCAAATTAAAAACTGGCAATATCAAATACTGAGGGAAAGACACGGGGACTGTATCTCGAGGGTATTGGTGATGAGTGTGTAAAACTGAGCAACCACACTAGAAAGTAGCACCATGACCTAGGCATGGTGGTGCACACCCTTAATCCCAGCACTCAAGGGCGGAGACAAGCAGATCTTATAAGTTCAAGGCTAGCCTGGTCTATATATTGAGTTTCTTGTCAGCCATGGCTGCATAGTTGAGAAGCTTGTTTCAAAAAAGTAAATTAGATAAGTTTGTCTCGGGGCTGGAGAGATGGCTCAGCACTTCAAGAGTCCTTGTTGCTCTTACAGAGGACCCCACTTTGGTTCCCAGCACCCACATGGTGGCTCACAACCTTGTATAACTCCAATTCCAGGGGATCTGGTGTCCTTTTTTTGACCTCAGAGGGCACTAGGCACACATGTGGTACACAGACATACATAAAGGCAAAACATGCATACATATTAAATAAACAAACAAATAAATGTTAGTCTCAGAAGTATGAAGCCTCATACCTGTACACAGCCTGGTCATTTATAGAGGCACCACCTAAAGAACTAACAATTGGAAGCAACCAAAGCATCCTCCAATAAATGAACAGTTTGGCGAACAATACTAGTCTGTGAAATGAAAGGAGTGACACCGTCAGTGTCAAGGGCATTGTGTGCAGATGAAAGTGAGCCACCAAAGAGCATGTGCTATATGACATTATGTGTATAAGCATCCTGAAAATGACCAAGTAGTTGGTAGTTGAGGTGGAAGACAGATGAGTGACTCCCCGGATTTGGAGATGTCTAGGAGGGTCAGGTTGATGACTAGGTAAGAAGAGTTCAGAAAGTCAGTGAAGCCATGAATCAACACTTGATAAAATGACAGTGAGCTGTGCACACCCATCGTTGAATGTCATTTTCCTAACTTTCACTGTTGAAAGAGTAGCTGTTGAAAGGAACCATGGAAAGGGCTAAAGGGTTCCCACGACCTTCCTTATCCCCTTTATGAGATTCCCAGTGAAGCAATAGCAAACTTTAAATAAAAGTTTCAAAGATAAGGTAACTATGTCATTCCCAGAGGCAATGGAAATGCTAGGGAGCTAGAGAAAGGCCTTGTGGGAAAGCTTTTCTCCAAAGCGTGGGGTCGCCAGCTCTACAGTGCAGACCCAGCCAGAGAGAGGGAAGTCGTCCTCATTGAACTGGATACTACAGGCGTTTTGCATCAAGGCTTTTTCAGTGCCTCCATGAGAGACAGAAACAGACAGAGCAAAAGAGGGAGGGAAGGAGAGAAGATTAGTAGGAGGCAAAATAAGAAAACAGCACTGAAAGCCTGGCAATCACACACAGACTGGAAGCTAGGGTCGCGTATCTAAGCCTGGGCTGCAGGAGGCTGGGCTGATGTCTCTCTATACGTCTTTCTACCCCTGTGTTGAGAGGCAGTCTCTGTTTTGAGTGAATACTTACAGGATGAGAAATCCTTCCAGTGGAATTGTGGGGAAAATGAATGGGCACGGTTCAGATCAAGTTCTGACAGACATGGCCCCATTTCTAGATGGGCCTGCCTCTGACTGCTCCTCATCCTGCACATGAAACCTTGACCTACTGAATTTGCTTTCTGCATTTCAGAGTGAGTGCTAACTAGTTGACGCAGCACAGGGTCCTTCCAGCCTTCCGCATCAGCATCCTGACCCCACTCTGCCTCTCTCCCCTCTGCAGACGTGATCTGGACTTCAGCTGAACAGACACCGGGCCCTCACAGTCCTTTAAAGGGCCATGTCGCTATGAATCTTCCTACAGGCCATTCCTAGGTCTGGACAGGTGATCCCTCAGTTGTCACGAGGTTCCTGCTAAACAGGTAACTGGACACTTCAGAGGCAGAGGAGGAGAAACGACCCTTTGCCCAGGCCCTGTGAGTTTCTATCTTTAGGTTCTTGCAGATTCTCCCCTCTTGAAAAATATTTTCCCTTTTAATTTAATCCAGTTTAATTAGTCCCCATGCCCAATTTATCCTGGTCAGAAAAACAACAACAACATAATGGGACACTTGGCACATGTACAGATAGCTGAAGAGTCATTAGCGGATGCTTCTGAAACAATCCCCACACCTCCCACTCAGCCTTACTTCCTCCAGGCCAGTGTTCCCCTCCTCCGACGTATTATACCAAGGATACGAGCATCACTCTCAAGCCCTTCTCCTCTCCCCCATGGCTCTCATCACTATAAGGAACTGTCTGTCCTTGGGGCGATCTTCCTGGCTCTCTTGGTTCTCTGAGATGAGGCAGCATCATTTGTTCATCACCAGTAACCCAACAAGACACAAAACACAATATTTGGAGCTCAATGAACATCATTTGTGTGAAGAAACTTCTGAAAAAGGACCCACCACCAACCCCTCCCCCTTGCTCCACCTCTCATCCCCCACCACACCTGATGAGGAGAGGTGATGGGCAGAAGGAAGGCAAACGTAGAGGTTTGCCTGCATGGTCCCAGGTTGCTATTTTGTTGCTAGCCTCCCTGGGAAACTCCCGGAAAGGAGGGAACTGATTCACATTCCTTCCCACTTGTCTCAGTTTCGGATTCCTGGCCTCATTAGGGGGCTGGAGAAGAACCTCGGATAACATGCCACCTTGAGCTTTGTGTCATTGTCAAGACTACAGACACTTGACACATTGTCAAGACAGAGGTTGCAGCATTAGTGTTTTTCAAACAGGCCAGGTAAGCAGCATGGTTTGGAGGATGCTGTTTTCAAGGGGCAGGAAGATGCTGTTGGACAGAGAAGACTCTTGTATCCCCGGGCTGCCAGTCAGGTCATTCTTATCCCCTATCATTGATAGACTACCTGAACACAGTGAATGCTGTATTTTATTACATAATTCTCTCTCTCTCTCTCTCTCTCTCTCTCTCTCTCTCTCTCTCTCTCTCTCAACCTTGAAAAGTATATTTGGATTTTCTGGGTTTGCTTTGTTTTAAGACAAAAACTTCACATGTAGCCCTGGCTGGCCTGCAATCTGATGTGTCTGTGAATTTCCCTGCTATGGTGGGACCACATGTCTTCACACCTCTGAGCAGCCTGGGAAAGGAAGACAGGACATCCCGTTTGGGATGCATTGGCTGAAGCCAGTGAGAACTGTGTGCTGGTAGCATCGCATTGAGCAGGGAAACGGACTGCTCTGTGTTGGTGGAATATCCACAGGGACGTCAGAAACCTGATCTCACCTGCAGGTCTCCCTGATCAGGGAGAGAATCAGCTGCCATTGTCGCTGGAGTGATTAAAGCAAAACCTGGGCTCTGGCAGCCCAGACAGGCTAGGATTGCCCATTGTCTCCAGATGGTGGAAAGCAGACATTTATTCAAGGCGGCTGCACTGAGACGAATAGATCAAGAGGTTCAGTGACACCCCTGCAAGTCCATCTTTAGGATGCTGACGTAAGGTTTAGGTGTAAACAGAAGGCAAGCGACCCTGATTAAGATGTGTGGTCCTGTCCATCATTGGTCCCTCATTGTCTTAGTGCCAATCCTGCTAGGTGACCTGCAAATTTGTTAATCTGTTAGCTGCTGATGGTGTCCCTATCCTCATGGATGACAGTCTCATCTGGGGATGTGGCCTGTCTTGGGATATCCTTCCTCAAGGTTCTTCAAGAGAAAAGTTAAGGATAACGACTTCCCCCAGAGTCGTTCAGGCATCATTCTTCATCTAATCTGATGCCAGCGCTCTTGAGCAAAGACCCCTCTTCCAAGGGTGTCTCCAGCATGGGCTGCAACTTTCAGATTGCAGTGGTGAGGCCTGGGGGCCTGGGGCGTTGAATTGCAATGCTTTGTCGCTTCCTCCAAGCACTGTCTGAAAGACACGTGGCTAACATTTAACATTGGTAATGGACCGATCATAGCTCTCCTGCAGTACATGTGATCTGAAGTGGGCGGGGCATCGTGGCTTTGTTCTGAAAGACTGATTGCTTCTAAAATACTGATTGAACTTCAGGGTAAGAGTTGGAACAATCCAGAGTTGGTCAGTCCAGAGCCAAGTTGTTTTGTGCTCTCTTAGGCCATTCCCTGCCCACCTCTGTAACCTACTCGACACTGATATCACGTGAAACTTTTAAGGTTGTATCAACTTAGCAGACCTCTAACTTGCTGCAACCCAAGGCCTAGGGAAGTCATCAGATGGCATCTGAGACCTACCATAGAAGTGTCCCTGCTGTCCTGTGCCCCCCTACCTGGTGTTTCCACCACTTGAAAAAAAAATGCCTCAACTTAGGATTTTCTTTTGTCTGTAACTCTAAAAAAAAAGTCATGAATCTGTGGCGTGCTGAATCATGTTGTTGAGGCAGCCCAAACCCGTGTTCCCATAGTCATATTCTCCCCCAGAATAAGTCCTTTCTTAGTGCTTTTGAAATGAGAGCTAAGTCTGATGTCACAAGTCCAAATTGTCAATCCAGGCACAAGGTATTACACGGGGTTCAACAACAGGGTCAGGAGGAACACTAATTTGTGCATTTTCCTTCGTGCTCTCATTTCGTCATTCCAAGAGCGATCTCAGTATACAGTTCAGAAGTTAAGGTATGTTCACTCGATGGGCTCTTCCAACAGATTTGGAAGCTTGTGTGGCAAAGGAAGGCATGCCTGCAGTCTGTCACGAGTAAGACCGGGTCCGATTAGACTCACAGTGGAATTACAGCCAGGGGCACTACAGAGGAAAAGGCAGTGAAGGCACACGCCCCACTCTATCAAGGCTAGAAATCTGATGTGGCTTTACTTTTAAATGGTCTCCCTCCCAGAATTTCCTGGGACTTTGGTTTCATTTTTGTGTTTCAATTTTTGAACAAAATATAGCGAAATGTAACACGCATCTCCAAAATACAGCCTGACTTACTGCTGTGAGCCTGGCAATTGGGGAACCACTGAAAAGCAACAATTTTATAAAAAGAGGGGAAAAAATAAAAAGCATGGGAACAGCTCATTTTTTTTCCATTTTTATTGTACCAAAATTTCAAGGAATTTGTCTTTATTATATTAATAAAAAGAGGGTGGATCCTGGGAGATCTGGGGAGAGGAATGGAATGGTGAATATGAACATGAATACATTGTGTGTATGTGTGTGTGTGTGTGTGTGTGTGTGTGTAAGAGAGAGTGTGTGTATGCATGTATGAGTGTATGTGTATGTGTGCGTAAGTGTGTGAGCGTGTGTGTGTGAGTGTATGTGTGTGTGTGGAACTCTCAAAGAATTAATAAAAATTTATATTAAAAAAAACTTGTTACTTCCCCATACTGTGGAAGCAAGGAAGGAGGGAGGGAGAGAGGGTATCAGGGTTAAATTTTGTTATACAAGAGATGCACCCTTTTTAATTGTATTTTTTTAGACAGGGGCTTATATAGTATGCAAAACTGGTCTTAAACTCCCGGTTCTCTTGCCTCCACCTCTGTAGGACTGGTCTTTGTAGTGATATTTCATTTATATTTTAATAAATAAAGCTTGCCTAAAGATCAGAACACAAAACAGCCTCACTGTTCAGCCATACAGGCCAGGCAGTGGTGGCACACACCTTAAATCAGCAGTACCACTAGCTAGTCATAGAGGCCAGATGGTGGTGGTACATGCCTTTAATCCCAGCACTAGAGAGGAATATAAGACAGGAGAAGACAGGAACTTGCTCTCTTTCAGACTGAGGATTTCATAGAGGTAAGAGCTCTCTAGTGACTTGGCTGCTTTGCTTTACTGATCTTCAGGTTAAATCCCAACATCTGTCTCTGGATTTTTATTATTTGTGCTACAGGTCTTGGCTTGCTTTTCAGTTGCTGTGATTAAACACTATGACCCAAAGCAATTTAGGGGAGGATAGGGTTTATTTGGTCATGATCCATCCCAGGAGGAATTTAGGGCAGGATTTTGAAGTGGAACCTACAGGGAAAGGGTACTTACTGGCCTCCTCGCTGACCCATGCCCAGATAGCTTTCATATATATACTCCAGCCTCACATACCTAGGAATGGTGCCACCCACAGTGGGTGGGGCCTTCCACATCAGTTATTTCTCAGAGACATGACCTCAGGCCAATTTTATCTAGGCCAATCCTCCAATTAAGGCTCCCTCAGCTAACTCTGGGCGCGTCATGTTGCCAGCCGAAACTAACCAGGAGAGAGAAGAACACCACCATATTGGCTATGCAGTGCTGGGATCAAACCCAGGGCCTCACACATGTGAATCAAATACCCTACCAATGAGCCATATCCCCAGTTCTGAAGATTTGATTTTATTACATTGTTTAGAAATTATTGAACAAATCCATCTACCCAATTTTCCATAATAGTGTAACTATTTTCCATAATATAGTGTAAATGTCACTATACCAACTCTGATGTTTGCTGTGGATCCTGCGGGGGTGATGACTTGTAGAGAAGGGATTGTCCCACCTCAAGCCTGTGTTAATGGTCTCAACACAAGTCTGTGCTGTTCCTCTGCACACTTGAATCAATCTGTGTGTTGGACAGACATGGCTACCACCCTGCTTCCTCCCCAAAGTCTTGCAAGGCCTCCTGTCACTGCCTCTTGTTTCTTCTGCCCTGTGCCATGGAGGTGATGATGTCTGCTAATTCTGACTTCCAGGTTTACCGATCTGGGCTAGCCAGGACACCGCACCTTCCCTGAGGGTGCAGATCCTGTGCTTTATATCCTGGGCCAGTCATGCTATAAAGAAAGCCAACCATGTGTAGCTGCTGGAGAGATGGCTCAGCAGTGAAGAGCACTGGCTGCTCTTCCAGAGGACCTGGGATCCCAGCACCCATGTGGTGGCTCACAGCCACTTGTATCTCCAGTTCCAGGGGGGTTGATGCCACGTTTTGACCTCTGCTGACACTGCATTAATGTGGTGCACAGGCATACAGGAAGGCAAAACACAAATACATTAGTTCAAAAAAATGTTTAAGTGGAAAGTCATTAAGGGGACCCCAGTGTCAACCTCTGGCTGCCATACATGTATACACACATGCACACATACATACAACACACACACACACACAACCACATTAGAACAACAATAACAATACCATTCACTGATCCCTCACTATACATTTGGCTCATTTCCTAAGAAGCAGGGCACAGTGGTTATAGCATAGAGCCAACCAGCCCAGTTCCAATCCCCAGTTGACAGGCCTGCAGCCTCTGAACGATGGCTTAGCCTCTCTGTTCCTCATTCAATAAGGCCATAATGGTATGTTATTTCTTTAGGTTATTTCAAAATTAAATGAGTTACAGGCCAGTAAACATTAGCCTGTATGTAGTCAGTACCTCACCTTGACTGCTCAGTAAGTGTTAACTGCTCACTAGCTTGCTCATTCTTATAGACAGGCCTTATTCCAGCTTCATTGTACAGTCCTGGCTCAGTCCTGTCTGACTCTGCTTAGACCTCCCTACTTCAAACGATGCCCTCACAACCCCTCATCACTGTGCCAGTTACAGTTCATTGCAGCGCACACCAAGATCTCTCTTCACCCTGCTCCATGTTCATCCGCATCTCTCCTGGAGCATCCCTTCACGTCCCACCCCTGGGTTCCCGACAGAGCATTACACTACAGGGCCAGCCTAGCTGAGGGGCCCACTCTGCCACCTCACAGGTAATATTCACGTGCTGTCGTAGAACCAGCATAACGGAACTGTTTGATAAAATCATGCAATCCATAGAGATGTGAAACAACCCCACTAGAATACGTGGGGTATTGTGATTGTGTCCATCTACCTGCTCTGTACCAAGCAGCTGCCTCCTGCTCTCGCTCCGGCTCCAGTTAGCTCTGTGCTATCCTCCCTCTTCGCTTCCTACCCTCCCATTCTTCACCACACAGCAGGCGAAGGGAATTTTAGTACAAAAGGAAGTGCTACTCATCTCAACACCGCCAAGCATCTTTCAATGACTTCCTCATTGTTCTTGGAGGAAAATCCAGATCCTTGCCACTGTCCTACAATTCTCCACATTAGGTCTCCTGGACACTTTCTGCTGCCTTGGAACCTCAAGCCTCCCCTCACTGTAGTCCAGGGTGGCAGTGATTTCTCTGCCCCTTAATCATATCCAGCTGTGATGACTCCAGGGCCCTTGTGTGGCCTGGTACTCATTCTGTATCCACTTTCTATTCTGGGTCTCCAGAGCACAAATGTTATCTCTGTGTCAGAACTTCCTTTGGGTACAGCAAAGTGTGGCTTGCCTCTCCCTCCCTACTGCCTGGTTACATCTTATTTTTAGTCCTTTGTGGCCATTTTCGACACGACTTTGGATGGTGCCCATGATTTACTTTGTCTGTTCACCTACCACATAGCTTATTCCACTTAGAAGCGTGATACTTTCCCAAAGCGCATGGCATAAAGCAATCATCTGTTCCACTCATGAGGCCACAGGGAATCCAGACAGAGCTTGGGTGGGGGCCTTATCTCTAAGGCCTTCCCCAGAAGATGTGATGCTGGGGCTTTCCAGAAGCATCCTCTGGCTCCATGTGGATACAACAGGCTTATTGAACTTCTTGGATCCAACCGCTTAGGGCTTTCTAAGCATGTATCTTGAAGGAGGACCAGAAAGAGTGCAGTCTCACCCATTATAACATGGCCTGTTACACTTTAATCGAGAGTCCTGCTACACTTAAAACTCTGACCTGAGCCCTGTTCTCCATGAAGAGTGTCACTGTCACACCACAGGAGGAGGACGAAGAGTAGAACACTGGAACGGAGCTTTCGACAATGCAGTATGCGAAGAGCCTCTCAGGTGATGCAAGGGCCACTATCCTGTCAGACTTCCTGTCCCGAGCAAGGGCAGATCCACGGTGTTCAATAGCATCTGAAGACTCACTCAAAGGCCAGTGGTATGAAGATGCCATCTACATGTAAAACTCAATAAAGGCTCTGTCATTGGTCCACGTGGAGACCCGGGTCTGTTTCCTGAGGTACTCCACTCCCTCTCCCAGGGTGAAGCCAGAATAAAAGAAATTAAAGGAGTGAATGACTATACATTCTATCTTAGGGACATGATGCTGGTATCTCTGACCAGCACTCAGATCACATAAGTCTCTAACTCACTTCCCAGATTTGTTTTTTAATAGTAGCTGTTTGGCCAGGCAGTGGCAGCACACGCCTTTAATCCCAGCACTTGGGAGGCAGAGGCAAGCAGATCTCAGTGAGTTCGAGGCCAGCCTGGTCTACAAAAAGAGTTTCAGAATAACTAGGACTGTTACATAGAGAAATCCTGTTTCAAAAACCAGAAAAAAAAATAGTTGTTTGTATTCATGGCATTTCTAGATATATGCATGTACATACATATACATATCTATGAATGAAGTGTGGTCATTAGAGCAGCATCACGTGTTGTGGAATATTTCTTTACACTGTGTGAAGATATTTCGCTGTGATTGGTTTAATAAAAAGCTAAATGGCCAATAGCTAGGCAGGACTTTCAGGACAGAGAGAACACTGGGAAGAAGGGCGGAGTCCTGAAGCGCTGCCAGCCAGACAAGGAAGACGCAGGGAAGCAGCACAGGCAGAGCAAAGGTAACGGAGTCACAAGGCAGAAAGTAAATTAATAGAAATGGGTTAATCTAAGTTATAGTTAGAAATAAGCTTAAGCTAACAGCCTAGCTTTGATAAATAATAAGTCTCTTTGTGGTTATTTGGAGCCCACAGGTGGGACAGAATATTCCACCCATAGACATGTGTCACTAACACTCAATCTTGGTGTCTAGCAAACATCCACAAAATGCCTCTGGTCTTAGGACAATTGAGACTACTGCTACTATGGAGAAAAATAAGGGAGAGATTATTTCCTAGAGGCGGAAAAGGCATTCTGATTTATTTATTTGCCTTTTTCTCATTTTTAATAGCTTGGTAGGTAATCACTTCACAGTGTATTAGGTTTCATAAGGATACTTCATACAAGTGTACAATGCACTTTGATCCTGTTCTCCCAATGTCTCCCACCCTGTCCTTCCTCTCCCCTCCCACTCCTGTTAGTTTTCTTGTCCCCTACACAGCTTGCTGCTATTTTTCATGTCATATGTACACATATACACATGATTTGGTGCACCTAATCAAAATCTGGGGTTCACAAATGAGCTAAAGTCTTAATTTGTCTTCCTGAGAAGGCTTAAGTTGTTTATTATAATGATCTCCCATTGCATCCATTTTCCTGCACAATGACACAGTTTCATTCTTCTCTGTGGGTGAAAAAGAATCCCACTGTGCAAACATATACTGTACTTTCTTTCGCCATTCGTCTGTCGTTGGACACTTGAATGGGTTCCACGACTTAGCTGTTGTGACCAGGGCTGCAGGAAATATTGATGTACAAGTGCCCCCGTAGAATGCGACTTGGAGTCTTTGAGATAGAGCCCCATGAGATGGAGAGCTGGATTATGTCGGAGTTCTCCTATGTTTGTTTTTTGGAGAATCCCCATGCTAATCCCCACAGTGGCTGGCTAGTTCGTATTCCCACCAGTGATGGAAATGAGGGTTTTTTTTGTCTGCATTCCCATCGCTATTTGTTGTTGTTTTCCTAATGATTGCCATTCTGACTGAGCAAAAAGAGCAATACTGGAGATCTCCCCATACCCAATCCCAAGTTAAACTACAGAGTAATTAAAAGACAGCATGTCATTGGCTCAGAAACAGTCATGCCGATCAGTGACATAGAATGAGAGGACACAGATGTAAAGCCAGCTGCAGTTATCTGGTTTTGACAAATGGTATTTCTGAAAGCTTCTTCCTCATCTTGGCCAACGTATCTTGAGGTGTCTCAGGGGAAGAGTGCCACCTGTTGCTGACTTGTTCTACATCCAACACTGCAGCTGCACTCAGTGCTTCCTCTCAGGGTCCAAAGGAGTGGGTTCCAAGCAGAACAATAGAACCTGGGTCTTGTCCTTGGAAGTAAAACTGAGACAATGGATTCTGAGCACATTGATTACAGGGCAGGCCAATGGGGTTCAGTGAAGCAGCAAGGGAGTCTTTTCCAACTACATCTTACATTTTTCTAGCAAATACCTTCACTAAATGTAACTTGATCAAGGAAGATAACCCCACAGCATCCAACTCTCTATTCCAGCAAAGCCATAACTAGGTTAGTGTGGTGGTTTAAATAGGAATGACCCCCATAGGCTCATATATTTGCATTCAAAGTCATTAGGGAGTAACACCACTTGAGAAGGATTAGGAAGTGTGGACTTGTTGGGTTGGTGGGGCCTTGGTGGAGAAAGTGGGTCCCTGGGGTGGGCTTTGGGTTTCAGAATTCCAAGCCAGGCCTAGAGTCTCTTTCTGCTGCTTGCCATCTCAGCTGTCTCTCCAGCACCACGCCTGCCTGTGTGCCACCATGCTTACCACCATGACAATAATGAAGTAACCCTCTGAAACTGCAAGCCAGCCCCAATTAAGTGTTTTCCTTTAGAAGACTTGCCGTGGTCGTGGTGTCTCTGCACAGAAATAGTACATTGACTAAGACAATTACTATGTCCATTGTGGTGCCTTCCCTAACATTGTCAGGTATTGATGAGAAATTCCAGTGTATGACATAAGGCAAAAGAAATGAGTTACCACCAAATCTTCTGTAAATGGCTAAGCCTTCTCATGTTGCGGAACATTCCAAGCTGGGTGCAGTTCCAAACTGGTTAACCAAATTGTTCAAAGATGTCACCAAGGATCAAGAAAGGGAAAATTCAGGCATATATATGTAGTCATGGCACTGAGCAGAAAGAGCAATTTGTAAGTATTTCGGACTTCATGATTCTTGTATATGAAACCCTATAACAGAAGCTGAGTGTGGTGGTACATACCTGTAGTCCCGGCATTTGGGAGGCAGAGGCAGGAGGATCATCAAGAAGTTCCAGGCCATCCTGGTCTACATGGCGAATTCTAGTCTAGCTACAGTAGTCTCAAAAACCAATTTTAAAAATTCTTCTAAGGATCGGAAGCAGGTAATGTTTATTTTTGGTTATAAAATTTTCATCAGTGATTGTCAGGGGCCAGGGGTGATGAGAAACTTGGCAGAGGGTGTTGCACTTTATTATAAAAATAGTCTCACACAATCCCAGAATGGAGCATAATAAAGGTTTATTTAATGGGGGGTGAACTCACAGAAAGATTAGTGACCCGCAGTCCTCTGCGGGTACTTGGAACTGGAACTGAATCCAGCCAGTGCACTCTTTTCGTTTGCATTTATAGTACATAAGACCACGCCCAAAGTGGGCTAGTATCTTAAAGGCTATTGACTGAAGGAGTTCCCACAGCAAGAGGGGCACCTAGGAATCTATAGTGATATCAGCTTCCCATAGTTCTGAATAGGATTTGGGTTACTCAGGTCAGTGTGTTCATCTGACCCCAGTGAGGCATTCAGTTAAGAACTCATAAGAGCCAGAGGACAAGAACGTCTGCTTTGAGATTGTGCCCTCTATACATCACACCCATGAAATTATAGTCACCTAAGTAGGACCTGTACAAGTACAGCACCAGGTGACCTGCCAATGTGGATGGCAAAAATGTCACAAGCTCTCACCCTTGTGAAAATCAACAAGCAATTTAATTGCTGTTAAGAGAAGGAGAAGCAGTCTCTTCCAGGGACCAGTCCCTGATAGGCTATCCTATCCAATTGGCCAGCCCTAAACATGTGTACACACAACACTGCCTGCCTTCAATGCTCCCTGCCATGGTGGCCATGGATTTAGCCTTCTGAAACTGTAAGCAAGCCTCCAATAAACTCTGTCTTCTATAAATTTCCCTAGTCATGATGTCTCTTCACGGCAATAGAGAAGAAACTAATACACCCGGTTAAAATGTGAACCAGTTTTTGTGTTCTTGCAACATGTTGTGGGAGCTCAGTGTGTGTGGAGGCACAGAGGTAGCCCTTTCCCAGACCCAATTCACTGTTATAAGAAACCTTTCCCAAGGGGAGGGCTACTTGGAAGGGACTAAGGAGCCTGGAAATCACAGCTCTTCTAGGTTCAGGGCTGAGCTGGAACTTGCTGACACTGTCCTCTAAAACATGGCATTCAGCTCACACCTGGTGCCCTGACAGTTTTTATTGAATTTTCCTGCAATTTCATTATACCATACCAACAGACTCCAGAAGACAAGGTGAGCAAGGACCCTATGATGCCAGGTGAGCTCACATCTTCCATGTGCCTCCCCTCAGTTTTCTATTATTTCAAATGTCAAATGCACTTTGCCTCTAGCTTTCTTGGCCTTTAATTTTTAAATCCACATGTACTTAATTTATTTATTGGATTTCTATGGGACTTGAGGGGAAATTTAATTCATATACTTCTGGTTCATTGCTGCCATGCTTGCTGAATGATTCAAACAGAGTTGTGCATTGGCTCTCTTAGAGAGAGGGGGAGAGGAAGTGGGGGAATATAGATAGATAGATAGATAGATAGATAGATAGATAGATAGATAGATAGATAGATAGTGTGTGTGTGTGTGCGTGCGTGCGTGCGTGTGTGCGTGCTCATGTGTGTGTGTCCTCTTTCCAGGAGCAGAAAGTTGGGGATAGAGGATTCCCACTGGAGAAAATGTACCAGCCTGGGAAGGTGATAGCTTTGGGGAGGGCAGGCTCCCAGGCATTTATTACACCACTCTTGCTAGTCAAAGGTGGCAGAAAGGCCCTGCTGGTTGCTGAAATCTCCTCTTTGCTTGGGTTTAATTAGCCTAATTTGGGAGCTCACCTCCACCACAAGAGCTCAGGGGCAACTCACATTCGTAAATTTTCTTATTAAAAAAAATTAACTGATGACATCTATAACTCCTCAATTTTGTCTTTAATAAGACAAGGTAACTTAGTGGAGATAATTCTGTCCCAAAGCAGCACAAACTTGGCATTTTCTTAAGTCATTTCAATCTAGCAGTGAGTTTTTAGATCATTCCCATTAAGCTGCCTCTTCTTCTTCTTCTTCTTCTTCTTCTTCTTCTTCTTCTTCTTCTTCTTCTTCTTCTTCTTCTTCTTCTCTTCTCCTATTATTTCTACATTTCTTCTTACTGTGGAAAATTTCCAACATTCAGAAACTGAAAAGAATTCTATTGTGAAGATTTACACATATAACAACCTGCCAGTGGTTAATCCTTCACCCATAGGCTCTATGCTTCATCAATCTGTGAAGTTATCAAACTCATTTCAGCATGGGGTTGATGAAGTCACACCTCTCAATCCTTCCCAAACAGTTCCATCAAGTGGGGATCAAATATTCAAACATGGAAGTCCATTGTGACCCATTCTCTTTCAATCACCACATCAGTTAATTCTCAACCTCCTGGTACCCACGTGATGGAGAGAACTGACTTCTGCAAGTCATCTTCTCAACTCCATATGCACACCATGATGGGTGTGTGTGCGTGTGTGTGCAGCACACACATGTATGATTAATTAAATGTAATTTTAAAATAAAACTAAAACTTAAAGAAAAAAGATATTCATTTCAGTGTTAGTTAAGACTTAAATATCTACAGCAACCATATATTCAGCAGCAGATGGTGGCTTAAATAGTTGTCTCAGAGGCTGTTTAACATAGTAATTGACGCAGAGGTGCATTTGGGGGCTGGGTGCTGCTCACTGAGAGTTTGCTTACTGGCTTGTTTGGCATGCACAAGGCTCTGGGTTAGGTTCTTAGCACTACAAAATGAGTAAAAGACATGTCATCAAATGGAGTTGGAGACTCGGCCACTGGCGGCCTTTGGCATCTTGCTCCGTGCCAACCTTATCTCCTTGCACTTCAACCTCTTCAGCCGTAAACATCTAACTAAGTAAAAGAAATGGAGGACACAATCAACTGAATATCAATTGCAACTCAACTGGAGAATTAAGTCTTCCCCAAAGATGCACACCTATAGAGATATGCAACCCCAAGACTGTTGCTTGTAAGCCCCATTTGTACCACCCCAAGCCTTTACCGTCACCCAGCAGTTGAGCTGACTTGAGCAGTTGGGTGAGTCCCTCCCTCTGAAGGCACTCATAACCCCTCCTCATCCCAACACAGATACTGTTGTGGGGTTTCCTCTTTGTGTCAGTGGTTCCTACTGTATTATCAAGTTTAACCACAGCACAGATCGTGCAGTATGGATAGCTATTGAAATGTATTTCAATTTTAATGTATTACCTTCTAGCAAAAATGAATTATGAATTATTTTGTTTCCTTTCTGCTAAACCTAAAATGAGGTGTTGGAAGCTAAGGAAATAGAGTTCACCCCAGTTGTGTGAGCTTGAATGCTGAGTGATGCTCAATCACAGTGACCCCTCTGAATGCCGCCTCACCCACACTAGCTCTCGGGGATCAGCAGCCCCCAAGCCACCCCCAGTTTCTCCCTTATGACACCTTCAGGGGTTCTCTTGCTTCCCCTACCTCCCTCTTCTCTCACCCCCACTTAGCCCCATAGTGCAGCTCCCACTAAGCTTATCTATAATGTAGCCAGCCCAGCTTTGGACTTACTGTCCCAGCTCATCCTTGTTGAGCATGAAGGTAAGGGGGACACTGAGAAAATGATCCCTAACACAGGGCTGCTTCTGGAACAGTCCCCAAACTGAGGCAGAAGTTCTACTGAAAGGGAAGCATCCCATGATGTAACCCTAAAACGCACAGCACTGATTTAGTGCTTGGCTTTGCTGTAGTTTGAATGAGAAATGTCCCTCCCAGGCTCATGGATTTGAACACTTGGTTCATCACTGGTGGCATTCACTGGGGAGGTATTGGAATTCTTAGGGCAAGGAGGCTTGCTGGAGGAAGTATGTCACTGGGAATAGATTTCCAGAGCTTAGAGCCTTGCCTCTTTTCCAGTTGACTGTCTCTGATTCCAGTGTGTAGCTGAGGTGTGATTTCTCAGCAGCCCGCTCCTGCTGCATGTGCTGTCTGTCATTATGGAAATCTAGCCCTATGGAACCACAAACCAAAACAAACTCCACTTTACATGTTTTGTTCATGGTATTTTGTCACAGAAACGGAACAGTAACTCATACAGCCTTCTAAGCAAGCCCAGGTGTTGGTTCTTCCCGGAATCAGCTTCTTAGTGCTGAACTGATTGTTGATGGGTGACAAACATCAAACAGAAGGCTGTTGCAAGCTGCAAGTGTTATTCTCTAAAAACAATGGGTGTCCCAAGCAGCAGTGGTGGATGACCCAGAAGTTACCCAAGGGGCAGTGGTTCCCCCGAGGGCCAGTGGTGGGCCATGAGGGGCAGCCGGGCTCACCACCTGAGGCCTTGGTGGGTCCCAGGCAGGGGGGAGACCATGGTGGGTGAGAGACAGGCAGATATGCCATGCAGAGAGTTTGGGTATAGAGTTTATTTAGTGGGTTATGAAAGGAAAAAAGAAGGGGGAGAGGGAGAGAGTCAGAGAGATGGGGGAGAAGAGAGAGAAGGGGAAGAGAGAGAGGCAGCAGCCACCTCTTCAGAAGAGGGACAGGAAGAGAGAGTGTGCCGGCTGGAGGAGGCAGAAGATCCAAGGTAGAAGTGGGGGAAGGGAGTAGGCAGGACTTGTCTCTTAATGGACAGGTTACCTAAGTGTCAGGACAAGCCAGCAGCAGATCATAACAGTAAGGATGAAGCCCATGTTAGACAGCAGTAAAAAAAAAAAAAAAAAAAAGGCAGAAACAAAGAAATCAGACAAGAACATTCTCTGTGTAGGAAAGCACTTTATCTGTGGTTACTGTTCTTAGAGCTGAATGGAAGCATGTTACTCAAAAGCCTAAGACTGTGGAGCAGTATTGACAGTGTTGCCAAAGAAACTATGAGCTGGGTTTTTCCTCAGGCCTTAAATCAAAGGCTAGGGTGATTTTGCTTCTCAGAGCTACATGGTGCTGTCTAGCTAGATACTTGATTATCACAGCATAGCCTCTAACCAATATCATCTAGTAGACAGAAAACAAGACAGCTCTAGCACCAAAGAACTGTCTGGCTTAAATTTTGTTAGAAGTGAGACTGGGAGACCCTGCCTTAAGCCACCTACCAGGACCTCCAATTTGCTAAAGCTTTCCGGCTCTCATGGGGAAAGGATGCTGGAAAACAAAATAGATGAAGGAATCCAAGTCTACAGAGGGTGGTGTGCCTGCTGTGACAATTAGGACCTGAGACTGCAGTGAGACTTACACTTGACCCTTTCTTGTCCCTTATTGGTACATCATGACATTTGGGGACATGAAGGAAACAGCTTGACTCTGGGGTTTACAGGTCACCAGACATGAAATATTGCAGCTAGACTAAGGAATTTGATGTTCTCCAGACATTTGGGACATAGAGCACAGCACAGGAACAAGACTGGAATTTTGAGTTATGTCTATGGAGGAGGGGCATTTATGCATGGGAAGAAGGATGTAAAAGTTACTTCATGATCAAAAAGACAGTACCATAGAGTTCCCAAACCTATCCTGGGACACATTTCTCAGCCTTACAAGTGGTTTGGTATAGCTGCAGATTGACCTCTAGTGTATGGCAGATATTCATTACTATGCTTACGTCTGCCTGGCCTGGCCCGTACAAACCTCTATCCAAGCCTCTTCACCATCACTGGTTGATGCTGATATACTTAAGGGATTAGAATGTCAAGTGATGCTGGTAAACTTAAGGAATTTGGATGTCAAGTGTTAGAGAATACAGAGCCACAATGTGGAAAGAACCTGGGACCCTGACATACTGTTTTGAGGAGAGCTAACTGGTCTTCAAGGCTACATTTGGTAAGGCAAACAGTCTTCTATGTTAGCCATAACTATTTAAGATATATCTGTAAATATTTGACTTATCTTAACTAGTACTCCAACAGAAGATATTGTAATTCAACTGGTTGAATTTTTACCTCCTATGGGTGAAAACATGGCTCTAGACTCCCTGATAGGACTAACTAATGTGGATCTTAGTAATGTGATGGAGTTGGGTGACTCCATCATGCCTCAAATCAGATTATGATTCACTAAGGTCAGTTCTGCTTGGAACTGGTCAGAGAGCTTGAGGGACCATTTGTAAAGGGACTAGAAGTCCTCTCCTGTGAGAATATCCCAGAGGATCTAAAGAGTGCAGTTGGGAATCTCTGGCTCACTTCCCCAGGTGACCTTTACACTCCACCCTTGTGATAAGCAACCTCAGCTGACTTGAAGCTTGGGTGAAGCTCGGCCTCCAAACTTCAACCAAAATGCCTGCCTGGTCTTGTAGCAGATAGGGAAGCAGAGGAAGGACAGAGGAGATAAAGACCTTTCTGAGGCCAGGGTCAGATCCTACTCAGAGATCCCTTTCTGATGAAGCAGAGTCTAAGAGAGTGTCTAAACTACCATCAGTGCCATGGTTCCCCACAACAAACACAGTGTCTAATACAACCTTGGCTCACAGACCACTAGATTCAATGAAGGACAAGCTGAAGAAAGAAATACTAGCTCAAATGCTTTGTGCCTTTAACTACATACATTGGTGACACTAATCAGTGGTCCCTTTCAACTTGAGCTGCCTGGGTACAAAGAGTTTATTCTAGTCCTCTCTGCATTCTAGAGACCAGTCAGTCTGCCTGATCAGCACTCAGCATTCTTATGGAACTGAATCTAATTAGCCTAGATATACAGCTAGGAAGATGGAGTTGGGAGAGCAGGAAGATCTCCACCATGCAGTTTTCTCATTGTATGGGTTCCTCCCCTGCCAGAACAATATTACGTTTTTGAAATATTGCAGCATTCAATCTCCCCCACCCCATAACATGCCTAGGTATGTTTGAGAATTACTGGGGCTCTGGACTTCAGAAACCTACATTCTTGGAGCTGGAATCACGCATGACTCAGTGGCTAAGAGCACTTGTTGATCTTGTAGAGGACCCAGCTTTGGTTCCCAGCACCCTCATAGCGGCACACAACCAACCTTAATTCCAGTTCCACGAGTCTGACACCCTCTCCTGACCTCTGTGGACAAGGCACACACATGGTATGCAGACACACGTGTTGTCCAAACACTCATACAGTAAAACAAGAATGAATAAACCTTAAACAAACAGCAACAATCCCTATATCTGCTTCACTGCCTTGAGGCTGGACAGGTAAGTCACCAGCCCATATTCTCAACATCCACAAAAGAAGATAATGATGCCCCATTTGCCTCCACTGTAGTTCAGTGAGGCAGTACATGCTAAACACTGCAGTGCTTAGTAGTGCAATACATGTAAGAACTTGTTTTCGAACCCTAGCACTACCAAAAAAAAAAACCAGTTTGAAATAAAAATCTGTATAGTTCAGTCAGTAAAATGCTTGCCTTGCAAGACTGAGAACCTAAGTTTGATCGCACAGACCCATGTAAGAAAGCTGGGCATGGAGAGGCACATGGGTCATTCCAGCAATGAACAGGTAGATAGGCCAGCTCCTGGGCAGCCATGCCAGTCTAGCCAGAACACTTCAGGCTCGTGAAGAGACACTCCCACATCAAAAAGCAAAGTGACTGACCGTTGGAGGAATGACACCTGAGGCAAACTTGTCACACACACACACACACACACACACACACACACACACACACACACACACACACACACGGAGAGAGAGACTTTAAAAATAAAAAGACGTACTAAAAATGACATGCTTTTCTTCCCAAGACTCAGGAGACAAAACCAGGCAGATCTTTGTGCGTCTGAGGCCAGGCAAGTCTACGCAGTGAGTTATAAAGCAGCCGAGCCCACAAGACAAGACTCGGTCCCTAAACAAGCAAACCAGATGCTTCCTTCACTGTCCTCACTAGCATGCTGTCAGCCCCAGGAAGGATGATACTGGAGAAAGCACTTTACCAACTGTAGAGGCCTCCTGTGTCCATCTTTTCCCTAGTAGCCTTAGCTGAACGTTGCTTCATGGACTCTGAATAGCTCCTCCCACCGTTTCTTACTGAAACTCCCACAAACCCCAAGTTTTATCCACTTGGCACATAAGGAAGCCAAGCTTGGAGGGTTCAAGAACACACAGTGAACAGAGGTGGGAATGGAACCCAAGTCTGGTTCCAAAGGCTCTGTGCTGTCTCCTCTCTCCCCTGCCCTTCCTCCTCTTCCACTGACTCTTCCCTGCCTCTCCCCTCACCATCCCCCAGCAGAAGTGATGGGGATGATGCAGACACACAGTGGTCTCTCTAAGATCCAAGTCACCTCTCTTCCTATGCCCTCAGAATTGTGACTTTGCTCTAGTTTGGGGTTTCTGGCATCTCAGGAGGAGGCAGAACCTCTTCTTGGTCTAGGGAGAACTTGGATTGTGTAAAATCCACCAGTATAATTACATTTATTTGCTCAGAAATTGGGCATGAGTATAGGGACTCATGGCCAATGTGGCACTTATGAAGCCTGGATGAGACATTGATGTGTAAAGATAAAATCCGTGGGGACCGCTCTATTACAATGAGGAACAATGGTCTGATAAAAAGGGAAGAAACTGAGACAGGCGAGGATATGGAAAGCAGCAACTCAAGACACCGCTTGACTTAAGCTACACACACACCCCTTTCCCGGGCAATGCATTTAACAATTGAGCATGCACCAGCAAGGAGATGCATGTACACCCCACTCCAAACAATTACAGTAAGTCAGCTCCTCCTAGCAACCCTCCTGTGACTTCCTATGTTCACTCAAGCAGGTCTCGGAATACAGTTGAGAACTAGGTGCCCATCCAGTCTCAATCGGTTTTTGGTTCAAGCCCACTGAAACAAACTATCTTCTGAGTGAATTTTAAAGGAAAAACTCCTATTTGCCATCTTGTGTCTACGCATGATTAGGCATGCATGCGATTGAAACCGATACATCCCAGAAAAGGACACACAGTGAAGAAAGGCTTGTCAAATCAAGCCTGTCAATCAAAACAGAAAACCATCCATACCCACCCCCTAGCAAAACTGACTGTGCCAGTTTCTAGGTTAGGTTAATTGCAGTAGGAAGATCTGCTTAAGGTGTGAGTTGGTACCATTCCAAGGACAAGTTTCCTGGTCTGAAAATGAAAAGAGAAAGTAAGAGCTGAGCACAGGCAATATATTTCTCTGCTTCCTAAACACAGAAGCAATGTGATCAGCTGCCTCCTACGCCCACTGCTATGTCTTTCCCACCGTGATGAACCGTATCAGATGCTTCTTACACCTGCCTCCATGTCTTTCTCACAGTGATGGATTGTATCCACTCAAACTGAAAGCCAAATAAACCCTTCCATCTTTAAGGTCAGATATTTGTGTCAGATATTTGATCGTAGCAATGAAAGAAGTAACTAAGTCACATGACCAGCTCCCCTGAACATCCTTTCTACTGGCCACAAGTACTCAAAGTGACTGACACACCTAGACACAAACCCAGTACACTGTTCTCCATGACCTGATACAGAAGCAGTGTTCAGCTAGGGACCAGGAATGAGCCCCTTCTTTGCTTGCCTGGTGGGAACCAGATACAGAAGCAGTGTTTAGCTAGGGACCAGGAATGAGCCCCTTCTTTGCTCGCCTGGTGGGAACCAGATATCCCTGGATATTATCAGTGCATCCAAGAGCCTATCCATTATTTCACAGAGAAGGACCTGAGGCTTTGGTAGGGAAACTGTCCACACTCTTGTCCACATTAATGATAGACAAACTGTGCATCTGGAGGCTTCTGTCTGTCTCATCAGAGCTGCCAGTCTGTCAAGATATCTGGGGTGAGCCAGGTGTGGTGGCTTACATCTTTAATCCCAGTACTCAACAGACAGACAGACAAACAGACAGACAGACAGACAGAGGCAAGATTGACTGTGAGTGACCATGCCAACCTGGTCTACACATCAATTCCCAGGCTAGCCTGAAACTCTATCTCAAAACAAATAAACAAACAAACAAACAAAAGTTCCTAAAAATATGTAATTAGGTCTAAGCAGCTGTCACATTATTCGTTTGAAGGACATCTTCATCATTTGGTCATAGCTCAAACAACAACAACAAACTGAACCAGAGGTGGGGATGAAGATGAGATGCATTCATGTGTTTGTGCACGTGTATGAGTATGTGTGCCCACACGCAAAGCATAGTGGCCATCAGTATTGGAGGCAGCATGCGCCACCAGCACCAGGCTTCCTGGTCACAACAGCTGCGCTTCACAGAACTCCCCTCCTGTCCCTGCCACCGACAAATTGCACTGATCTGCAAAACAGACAACTCTGCAATTGCCTGCATGCATTTAATCTTTTCAAATTAAGCCAGCTTCACTTTGAGCACAGCATATGGAATTTTCCAGCGTGTTTATAAACACGGATACACTCAAACCCTCGTCCACTTTGCTTAATCTGAACCAGAAATAGCACCAAGAGCAAAGCCATCTGGATTGAAGGGAATGATCTGCCACCAGGCCACATGCTCTTAGAGGTGGGAAGGACGTCTGTAAGTAGATATGGCTGAGGCAGAAACTGTGCTTGGTTGGACACGGGCTGTGTTCCCACATGAATGTGTTAAGTTTGGCTCATTTTGTATTTCTAGAAAAAAAATTCAAGAACTGAGGAATTGGAGCCTGGAAAGAGGGCTCAACGGTTAAGAACACTGGCTGCTCTTGGAGAGGATCCAGGTTCAGTTCCCAGCACTCCCACAGCCATCTGGAACCACCGGTGAGGGATCCCGTGCCCTCTTCTAGCCCCTGAGGGCACTATACACACGGTGCACACACATACACTCAGGTGCTTGTGCACATAAAATAAACCTTTTAAAAAAATCAACTCAAAGAAAAGTCCTGAGACTTATAAAGAGAGACAGAGAGAGAAGAGAAGAGAAGAGAAGAGAAGAGAAGAGAAGAGAAGAGAAGAGAAGAGAAGAGAAGAGAAAGGAACTTACATAAAAGTCTGGACTTCCTGAATGTTTTGGAAAATAGGTGGAACTGTGGCCTCACCACGCTCTTACCTGCTAGGGTGGCTGGTGACTCGGCCCCTTTCCTATCCACTGTGGTCTCTCCTGTACTGGGCACCTGTCTTGGGTTTTCTATTGCTGTGAAGAGATAGCGTAACCATGGCAACTCTTAAATGAAAATGAGGGGACTTCCTTACAGTTTCAGAGGTTCAGTCCATTATCATCATGGCAGGAAACATGGCAGCATGCAGGCAGATGTGGTGCTGGAGCTGAGAGCCCTTCATCTTGACGCAGAGGCAACAGGAAGTTGACTGACCGTCACACTGAGGGAAGCTTGAGAGAAAAGCCTCAAAGCCCACCCCACAGTGACACACTTCCTCCAGCAGGACCACACCTCCTAATAGTGCCACTCCCTTTGGGGGCCATTTTCTTTCAAAGCACCTGAAAACTGCTTTTGTTAAAAAGTACCAACCCATCACTTGGACTCACAAGATAAGTAAAGTCGGGAGAAATCCTGGCATCTCTGCCTCCGTGTTACCTCTGTCTGCCTTACTTGGGTCCCCCGTTTGACTCAATCTTTGGCGTAGAAACAGTCACCTGTCTTCCTCTTAGAGGCTGAAAGTACACACAAGAACAACTGACACAACACTCTCCCAACTTTTTACCACGTCCCATTCCCGAGTCCCCCAAACCTCCTAAAGGTCCCAGTTGCCCTAACCCTGCAATCATCTTATGGTCCAGGATCAGCAGACTCTGGAAGGGCAGGCCACCCTGAGATGAAGGTAATTACCCATGATGGCAAGACTGGTGAACAGAAGACACCATCTTCCACAAACATCTTGTCCCCCTCAGTAGTAAGACTTCTTCGGACCACTCTGCAGAATCAGAACTGAAACAATGATGAACCCAATCAGGACCACTTAATTATACACACCCCTCACCCTTTGTCAACAATCTCCTCGTTTAGCCCTAACCCTGTCATCAGTACCCTAACGATACACATGTGGGTCCTAGGACCCCTTTACCTGTTCTTCGGGGTGTGTGTACTGACTTGACGTCTCTCTGCCTTCACCATTACTCATCTCTCTACCTGGCATGTGGGGTACATCGCTGAGCCTAGCTTGCTAGGCTGCCAGAGCTAGCACTTTTGCTGTAAACCCACCACTCCATCTCCACTCCTTACCCCCCTAGCCACCTATCCATCACTCATTCTCAATGCTGACCTTGGCCTTATATATAATTGTTTTCCCATCCTTAGCTCATCTTTAACAAGCTATTCATGTTTATAGAGACAGTAACAGGATCTGGGAACCCAAAGTCATCTTGTCCAAGGCCAGTGAGCAAGAGCTGGAGATTACATTTGTCTTGTGAGCATAGTGAGAACGTCAGGGGATACAGGGTTAGAGGTCTAAGCTGTGCCCCAACCCAGGAATTCCTTGATATTCCAGATAGGGCTTTGAACTTTTTTCTCAGTTGGTAGAATTGGTTAGGATGGTTAATTAAATTGATTGTACTGTGAGAGCTGTAGTTACATTTTAAGATTTAATTATGATGCCATAGAGATCCATGAAACAAAAATGCCTCTGTTCTGCCAGCCCCTTGCACAAGAACAGATGGTTCCTAAAACGCTGGAGGCTATTGTTGATGGAAGATAACAAGTCACATGGTTTCACTCCCCTAAACAAGTTTGTCTGACCCATCTGCACCGGATATGCTTGATCACATGTGGGCGGGAGATTCACAGGCAGAAGATACATCAGGATGCACACTTGCCCTTGATTGGCTGTAGGCAGGAAATACATCAGGATGTTTGCTTGCCCCTGATTGGACTTGATGGGAAATACTTAAGTCACTGTAAACCTTGGCTCGAGGCTGTTTTCTGGGACCCAGGGCTCTACCTGGCCAGAGACCATCCATCTGGCCAGTTAATTAAAGCTTGCTTCAAATGTGGCTTTAAACTGCGGGCAGTAGTGGTCTTATTCTCAATTAGTGAGATTAACGGTACCGTGTTTTGACAGCCTGGGAGACCACATGTGCTTGAAGATCAGAAGGGGAGATCTGATTCTTGGAGTTTGCTAGCTGTAGATCTCATTCAGTGTTCTATTCTCCAAACATCCCGTGTCCTGCCTTTCAAAACCTAGATTGTCTCTGAAGCGACACATAATAAGGCTTGATTCCGATCCTGAAGGAGCTTCCAGTCCAGCAGAGGAAAGTGTGAGAACATGAGTTCTAGCAAATCTCCTCTAATTGGGTCTTAGGCAGAGGGCAGTGCTGGGCAGACATGAAGACCGCGGGCAAGCGGGCAGACTTGGCTCTAAATGCTGGTGCTCTTCCCGCTTGCCTTGAGAAAGAGGTTTCACCCTTCCATCATCTATGAGTTTGCCTAAAGTAATCGAATGACCTTAGGCAGAGGGCAGACTTCAGCATGTAAAGGCACTTACCACCGACCTTGATGACCAGAGTTCAATTTCTGGGGACCCCACGCGGTGGAAGGAGGGAACCAACTTTCACAAATTGTCCTCTGACCTCCATGAGCATGCGTGCTCTCTCTCTCTCTGTCTCTTTCTCTCTCTCTCTCTCTCTCACACACACACACACACAAACTCAGGGATCTTCTCAGGAAGACTTTAACAGTCCTTGTTCACAGCGAGGACTTAATAATTGCTTGCTCCTCTACACAATTTTCTAAACATGTTCCTTAGTCTTTTCTTCCTTGGCCCTCTTCCATCTTCCTCTCTCTACTCCCTACCCTTTCATCTCCTTCTCTCTCCCTTCTTTTCCTTCACCACATCACTCCCTTCCTCCTACTTGCCCCTCCCTCCCTCTTTCAATCCCCCCTCCCCCGCCACTGTCTCCCTTTATTCATGACATTGATTGTTTTAAATGTTGAGGTTTCCAAATACCCTCTGGCACCACAAGCAGTTCCTCTGAGGAATGGGCAAGACTAACAATGGAAAGTGCTGGCACTTACTAAAATCTGCCCCCCCCCCCAAGTGCCTTGACTTGCAAGTGATGAATTGTTTGTAGTACTTCTTTGAAGGACAGAAAATTACTAAGAAATAAATCCTTAATTATTTGGTCTCATTTGCATGGAATATCTTGGTTGACAGTCCTGCTCTGGGGTTCCCAAAATTCTTCTGGGCCTTGAACATTCCAGATTCAGAAGTAAAACAAAAGACCAGGAGCTAAAAAAAATTCTTAGATTTTTTAATCCCAGGACAGATGCTGGCTCCCTTGTTGGCCAAAAGCAAATTATCTCCCCTCCTCACTTTCCCCAACAGCAATGCAGAAATCAATTATTTCCTTGCCTCACTCGAGGGCTGAGAGACTTAATTAAGCTTTAGGAAGATGGTCGTTAGTTAACCTAATTCTCTTTGTAAACTAACAATCCTTTGCTCTTCCAATCACATCTCCCAAACTCTTCATAAATTAGTCCCCCTTTCTTAAAGTCTCTCTGTAGATGGTTCTTCCTTTTTTACTGATACTCTCCTGTAATTCTTTCATGACATCTGGCTTGGTTTCCCACAAACAGACCCATGGTGGGACATTCTAAAATATCAATTTAAAGATGGCCAAGACCTCAGTATGGCTGGAGAAAGACCTTCTCTCTCCAAAACAGGAGCTTTCTCTTTGTTCTTGACAATGGAGATGGCCTTGGGCCCTCTGGTCACTTGGCAGCCTTATGGAGAATTGGGAATTAGGTCAAGCTGCTTATTTAACAATGGTGTGGGCAACAGTCCTTCAGATGTAGCTTAGCCTCTTTATTTGTGTGGGATGGGGTGGAGTGGGGCGTGTGGGGGTGGATGACCTTGAACATTCAGCTTCTTTTCTGAGAAGTTGCTAAGAGACTCTCCCTGAGTTCATCCAGGGGATGAAGTCCAGCCAAACAAGCTTCCTCTTCCTGATTGTTTACAGAGGTGTGTGTGCACCTGTCCAATTTCCACAGCTAGGTTACTAAACCCCTTGAGAGAATCAATTGCGTCATGTATACCCAGTCTATCTAAGCATGGGTTTCTCAGGAGGATTAAACTATGGAAAATGATGTGAGTTATTCCTTTCTCCCAAGAATGATATAAAGCTAATTCATTTTCAGTGCAAAACTAAAATGTTAATCCCTTACCTACTGTGGTCGCTTTAACTCTTTTTGTCTGACTCTTGTCCTACAGCCTGGCTAGAAGTCCTGGTAAAGTGGCACTAATCACTGTAAAAGACGAACTCCAAACTCCCACTGGGTTAGGGTAAGCCTGTGTCTACTGGGTATTTCACATTGGCAGGAGCAATTTTTCATCGCTCTCAAGTTCTCATTGCACATCTGCAAGAAGGAGCTAGGAAAAGAGGTTTTCCGTCCTCATTCTGTTAGCTGGAACTCTGGCTCAAGGGAAACTGGGAACGTGGCGGGGGGGGGGGTGAGGGGCGGTGGAGAGAAATGTCTGGTCAACGTTTGTCCAGAATATTATTCTACACTGTGCATTGTCACATTGTGGGTAACATTGTTTGACATGTTTATTAGGTAGATGAATGAATGAATGAATAAAAGACCCAGTCAATCAGTTCATCCCTACACTCTATTTAGTGTGTGGGTGCGTGTGTGTGGTGTCTGTTTGTGGATACAAGAAGAAGCTGACATCAGATGCATTTCCTGGTCACTCCCCACTTTTGGGTTTGTTTGTTTATTATTATGTCTTTCACTCAACCCGGAATGCGTCACTTTGGCTAGACTGGCTGGCCAATGAGCTTCAGGGGTTCTCTTGCTCTCCACCTTCCCAGCAGAGGCTTTACAGACATAGGACACACCACCCTGGGAGTTTTAAAGTAGGTTGGGGGATCTACACTCACATCCTCATTCATGGGCGTGGCAGATGTCTCCCTGGCTGTGTTATCTCCACAGCACCCCCTCCTGGTTAGTTCATGTCCAATTCCCTTTGAATCCTTCTTCCGGACAACCACCACCAAGAATGCAAAAATGGTAGTCTGTATTGTTCTGTAGGGTTAAACTGTGTGTCTGCAGAAAGCACTTGGCCTTAAGGTCCAGCGTCGTGGACTTTAGTCTCTATGGCACCAACTACCAGCTGGGTGACCATGATCCAGTAGCTGTCATCTACCCTCACAGACAGGTTTTCCGTTCCTTTGACAGCGAGGGAAACAATGGGCTGAGGCCCATCCCCCCAGCTTGAGGGAAGGCCACAGGATTTAACACAAATCACGGTCCTTTGGGAACTGCCTCGCAAACGGAAATGCTATGCATATTAATCTTCTTTACATTATTAACTGGAAATGCTCAAGGCATTTCTCCTCAAAGGGCACCTGCCTCAGACAAGAGAACCCCGAGCAGATTTCTAGTTGTGCATTATCAGGAACTTCTTGCTAAGCCCTTGCTTTCTGCTCCCTGTCCCTTTGCCCTAGCACTCGCATGTCAATAATTTCCATAAGAACCCTCTCGGGGGAACCAGAGGACAGGGCGTGTGCGAATCTGTAATGACAGCGGGCTCCGGGAGCAGGAGGAATATGCAAACACGAGCTGGTTATGTCAATGGTATTCAAACCAATTCACAGCCGGGGAAGGAACGAAAGGAAATGGGAGGGAGAGGCAGGGCAGGGCGCCACTCCACACCAAACGGAGGGTGTCTCCAGCAACACAAATGAACACCAGCTGATCCAACTGGATTATCTCCTCCAAAGAGACGGGTTAGACAGAACTGAAGGAAAACAAAAGAAAGTAATTTAAGGCTTATAGACGCTTCCTTTGGGGCAACAGAAAAGTTCCTTTGTCATTTGCATGGGATCTAGGAGAATTCTAAAGTTAATGCTTGCCCTCTATGGGGCCGTGCTTTGAAGGGCACTTGTTACCACAAGCAGAGTCTCTCACCTCTTAGGAAGGGAAGTAATGTGGTTATTCCAGAAAGACCCCAGCAACAGAACGGGCAGAGCGAGCATGAGGACCTGAATTTTGATTCCCCAGCCCCCAGGTGAAAACCCAGGCACAGCAGCCTGTAATCTGAACTCTGGCAGGTGGAAAAGATCTTGGGGTGGGGGGGGCTTGTTGGTCAGTGTGAACTGCCAGTGAACTCCAGGCTCAGTGAGAGGCTCCGTCTCAAAAATTAAGGTGAAGCTGGAGAGATGGCTGGGTGGGTGGGAGAGCCTGCTGCCCAAGCATGAGGACCTGAGTTCAAATCCTCAGCACTCATGTAAAAAGCACACATATACCACACACATACATATGAGAAAATGAAAATAAAAGTAAAAAAATAAGGCAGAGAGCAATTGAAGAAAGCATCTGACGTCAGTCTCCACACAGCCACCCAAGAGTGTACACATGCATGGATGTACACACATGTGGGTGTACCACATGACCGACCCCCCCCACACACATACAAATAAGCCATGCAATAGGTCAGACTCTTTGCCACTTGGATATTCCTTCCGTCAGGCCACTTAGCTCAGTACTATCTCTCCAGTCCCACCTTTCACGGACCCCTAGGGCATGTTCACAAACCCAGGATGGAGGTGGTCTTTCCTTTATTTAATGCCCTGTTCCTCCCTCCCAGTGAGATCGCATCAGAGTGGCCTCTGCTCTTCAGATTTCTGCCAACATTCTGGCCCCAGCCCCTTAGACAGGGGTGTTAGGAATAAGCTTAAGACAAGCTTCGCCGCTGATGCAAATAATTCCAATCAAACCAAATTAGACCTAATAAAAGGTGCCCATGCTTAATACAGTGCTCCTGGGTGGCCAAGACAGCATGGGGTGGGGGGTGGGGGTGGGGAACATACCATGCAAAACCCAAAGACCACCTGTTCCTTTTCTGGGCGGCAACCTAAATAGCCTGTGGGAGTGGTCCTGACCCTCCCTGACCCCTGGGGAGGGGTCAGCGCTTGGTGCTTTTCCGGAGGTGGAGTCCGGACTAAGGCAACTCCCAGGCCAGGGCCTGGGGTGACACTTCCAATCATCCCAGGCTCCTTGGATATAGGGGTGTCAGAGAGCTGGGATCTCACTTTTGACCAAACAGGGGAAACACACATACTTGCCCTATAGCTCTCTCCTGAGACCTCACCGGTGTCACCCTAAACACTCTCTCATAGCAGTCCAGGATCTTTCTAGTTTGCTCCTTCAAATTCCTCCACTTCTACAGTCGCCTAAGCTCCAAAGCCAGTTCTACGCTTTCACATCAACATCTGCACTTCTCCCTAACAATATTTCTATTGGAAGCCATTTTCTGATGCTATAACAAAATACCACAGGCTGGGTAATTTATAAATCAGACGTTTATTTGGCTCACAATTCTGCAGGCTGGGGTGCCCAGAAAAGGACACTAGTATCAGGTGGAGGCCTTCACGTCCTTTCTCATCTGAGGAGAAGGAAAAGAGAGGAAAGTAGATAAATTTCATCTTTATTATCAGCACCCCGCTCTACCTCAGGGGACATTCAAACCAGCATCTGCATGCCCATTGTGCTAACTTGCCACCTCTGCCTCTTGGCACCAAAGACTCTTTCTCAACTACCTGTCCCGAGTAACCACTTCTGGCAAATTTATCATGGGGTGTTTGCGTGCTTAGTTTTACATCTTTCTTTCCAACCAAAACATAAGTTCCAAGAGGGCAGAGAGCTTGTCTGTCTCGTTCCCAGTGGCTGTGGTGTGTGGCAGCCCCAGACAAGAGGGGTTTAATAGATGACTGTGGGAAAGAAGGATGGGCAGGGAGCAGGGCCACCTGAGTGACTACTAAACATTGTAACTCCAACAACCCCTGCATCCCACCCCGAGATCTATGTCCTGAAATACAGGAGCCCCTGGGAGAGGCAGCAGTTGACTGAAATGTGTTGTGGCGTGGAAAACACCCCTAGAGACCCTCGCCTGGAAAAGAGGCTCTGGAGAGCTGGCCTAGGGACAAAGGGCAGAAAACGAGCTTGTCTGATTGTCACCTGGGCAGGTGTGATCCAGATGTGCGTGGGGGTAGTGAAGCTGCCTTCCCGGACACAATCCGCCCCCACAGAGCCAATTTGCATGCATCACCGTGACCTTGCGCTTGGTGTAGCACCCGTCTTCCCTTTCATCAGGGTTGTGGGGTGAGGGAGGAAATATCTTGCAGGACCAGACCTGAATCTTGCAGTAAACAAGCTCTACTCTGCCCTGGTGCGTGGGTCTTAACCCTTCCCGATACTCAGGGAGCAGACTGAAATATTGAAGTGATGCAAGGCTGGGGGAGCTAAATAAAAAGGCATGGAAAGCTACCATGAGCCTTTCTCTTCTCTCTGCTTTCTGAATTGCCTTCGCCCTTCCCTAATGCTTTCTTCCTCCCTTCCTCTCTCCCCTTCTACGTCTTCTCAGTCTTCCTTCTTTCCTCAGTTTCTCATTTGTCTCCCTCCTTTCTTCATTCTTTTGTCTCTCCTGGCAGCGTCAGTAAAGATTCTAAGAGTTAAGGGAGATATCAAGGTCTGGTGGCACCCATCATGATGTTCAAGTTCATCCATCCTAGAAAAAGAAATTCCATAGGGACATTCCATTAGTTTATTTTCTGTTCCTGTGATAAAGACCACAACCAATAGCCTGTTGGAGAGGAAAAAGGTTGGTTGGCTTTACTCACCCAGATCACAGTCCATCATCAAAGGGAAGTCAGGGCAGGAACTTCAACAGGCCATGGAGGAACTGTGTTTTTTGGCTTGCTTTATGGCTTGCTCCACTCACTATTTTGTATAACCCAGGACAACCAGTCCAAGAACAGCACCACCTGAGCCCTCCCACATCAATCATTAACCAAGAAATGTCCCCACATACTTGCTTATAATCTGATCTGATGGAGACATTTTCTCAACTGAGGTTCTCTCTTCCCAGTTGACTCTAACTTGAGTCAAGCTACCAAAACAAAACAAAAGCAAAAAATAAAAACAAACAAATAAAAAATCTAAACTAACAAACAAACAAAAAACAACTAGCACAGATAGTGGCAGAAGCAGAAATGGTTTATTAAATAAAAAAAAAAAACATTTCAAAATCAGAAGTGGGCTAGCGCTGAAAGAAAGGTCAGAAGATCCATAACCCCTTACTGAGGGTTTCAGGTCTTTACAGGTTATTGTGGGAATTTGAAGGTCCCCATAAGTTGCTAGGGAGTAGCACTATGAGGAGATGTGACTTTGTTGAAATAGGTATGGCCTTGTTGGAGAAAGTGTGTCACTGTGGGGATCAGCTTTGAGGTCTCATGCATGCTCAAGCCACACTCAACATCTCAGACCACTTCCTGTTGCCTTTGGGTCAAGATGTAGGAATGAATCTTAGCTCCTTCTTCAGCACCATGTCTGCCTGCACACCACCATGCCGCAACATGATGATAACGGACTAAACCTCTGAAAATGTAAGCCACCCAATTGAATGTTTTCCTTTATAGGAGTTGCCACAATCATGGTGTCTCTTCACAGCAATTGACACCCTAACTAAGACATTTGTATAGTGTGTGTTGGGGGGGGAGTGTTGTTTGTTTTTGCTCATACTGTGTCTATTACTTATTGGCCTTAGTGGGGGCAAGCTTCTAGTCTTCCTATAGGCCACTAATTTCTTTTATGTACTAATTGTGATGTCACTTTCTGCCCTAGCCTCCTGCCACAGAGTCAGTCCAATGGCAAGAGCCTAGAGAAGGAGACATAATTTACATTGTGTACATAATTTACATTCCTGAAAAAGGAAGATGCCTGCATGAACTGTGTGCCAGGCACTGTGCCCAGAACATCTCCACATCCTATTTTATTTAACTGCCTCTGCAAGCTGCGTAGCAGTGGCTATCCCCTCCACCACAGACTCAGTGTGAGGTTGGGCGGTTCGCTTGCTTAAGATCACACAACCGTTGATCAGACATCTGTCAAGCTATGTCTTGGGAAAACCCTACTCTCTTTCGAAGGTTCCTGGTCTTGTTAAAACAACTGTAAGCGGAGGCAGGCGGGGAGGGCAAAGGGGAAGAGCACTGAAAGAGACAACCGGAAAAGGGGAACATTTCAGGGTCAAGTAGAAACCTAGTGCAAGGAAAATTCCCAGGAATATACAAGGATGACTCCGGCTGAGCCTACTAGCAAAGGGGATATGTAGCCTGAACCAGCCACCTTCGGTAATAGGACAAGACTTCCAGTGGAGGAACTGGGACACTGTTGAGGACAGGCCTCAATAAAATCTCCTCTTACCAGGGTAGGGGCATGGGAATTTTAGAAATATAAGTAAAGAATATGAAGACGCAAAAAAAATAATAAGACAGAAAACATAGAATAATACCGGGAGAGTATTCCAGTGATTACTGAAATCCTGAAATCACCCACATGTATTTTTTCACAGTTTTTATACCCAATGTAAACAAGGGTGGTGGGGGAATAACAAAAGACTTTATTAACATGATACAAAGGATAACTCACACAGGCAATTGCTTTATCACTCTGAGACATCAAATTATTAACATTCTGTGTCTAGGTAGTGAAGCTGCTCTAGATCACATATCCTGAAGGCTGCCCTTTCCTAGGTGACCTCATAGTTACAAACGAAGGAGCAGAAGCACATTTGCATATCCAGACCACCTGTCAGGATGGCATGGACTTACTAGAATAAGCTATTTTAATGTTAAAAGAACCAAGCAATCACATTCTGAGTTGGGACTTGCAACTACACTAGTCAATCATTTGAGTGACCTCCAAACTCTCTGACTGTCAGACAAGGTGGAAATGGGCCCACATTTCTCGGGTTCCACAGGACACCACCCCAGCCACATAACCTTCAGCTTCCAATCTGTCTTGCCCAAAAGACGTGCTGGGGTGAAGGTGGTGCATAAACTGTGGGAGCAGTCAACCAACACCTGGTCCAGCATAAGACCCACGCCACAAGAGGGAGCCCATCCCTGACGTGCCTGGAGCATCAGGACCCAGGGTCTGGATACCCCAGAGGCCTAGGATATAACCAAATATGACTGGCAAAAAAAATAGAAGAAAAAAAGTCAATAAAATTGAAAGACCCCAACCGATTTTTCATAACGAACTGGATGAGTTGGGTAATGGGAAACTACAAAGCATGGTAAACAGGTTTAATTGTTGCACTCCAGCAGATTCTTCCTCCCCCCTCCCCCCCAACAGGGCAGGAAGGCTAGCAATTATCAGAACCGGTCACATTCTTCTAAACAGATGATTATCAGAACCGGTCATAGTGAATGATTACCAGACTGTAAACTGAGTCACGATGGAACAGTCACGATGGAACAGGCAGGTATTTAAGGTTTTTCTGGGAATAGGCTGAACTATGTTAATTTCGTTCTGGGTTGAATATCTAGACCAATCCCAATTGTGCCCGTACCCCATATTATAATTTATGTAAAACTTGTGATTTTGTCTATAAAAGCTTGCTTGCACGGATACTAGGGGTGCTTAGCTATCCCGAAGCTGGGCACCTGCTTGCGCAAATGTGAAAATAAACCTCGTGCTTTTGCATCGGATGGCCTGGTTATTGAGCCTGGGGCTCCTCGGCGATAAGACCACTCTGAGGGTCTTTCAAAATAATTCCTATTGATATTCTGCTGTACTTATAGATTGGTGCCTAGCCCAATTGTAATCAGAGAGGCTTTATCCAGCAACCAATGATAGCAGATACCATGACCCATTGCCAAATATTAGGCAGAGTTTGGGGAATCCTGCAGAGGAGGGGAGGAAAGATTGTAGGAGCCAGAGGGGTCAAGGATACCACAGAAAGATACACAGAATCAACCAACCCAAGCTCATAAGAACCCACAGAGACTGAACTCGACAACTAGAGAGCCAGCATGGGACTGACCTAGGCCCTCTGTATGTATGTTCCCGTTGTAATTGTATAGCTTGGTCTTCTTGTATGACTCCTGACAGTGGGAGCAGAAGCTGTCTCTGACTCTTTTGCTGGCTTTTGAGACCCTATTTCTTGTCTTGGGTTGTCTTGCCCAGCCTTAGTGTGTGTGTGTGGGGGGGAGGGGTGGCTTGGTCTTGCTGCAACTTGATATGCCATATTTTGTTGGTATCCATGGGAGGCCTGCCCTTTTCTGAGTGGAAGCAGAAGGAGATTGGGGGAGGGGAGAGGGGAACACCACCACACAGAGGGGAGGTGAAGGGAGGGACTGGGAGGAGAAGGGAGATGGGAGGCTGTGGTCAGGATATAAACAAAAATTTTTAAATTATAAAATGGACACAAGTGGAAACTCAAGGACATATTTATTTGCGTTTGAGAGAAAAACAGCCAGGCAGGCAAGCTGTAAGTCTTGGCAGATGCCAGGAAGAAGAAGATGGAGAAGAAGAGATAAAATCCTACCATTTGTAAGCAGCCAACCACCCAGCAGAAAGTAGAAGACATCTTCAGAGGAGCCCAGTATGTCAGGGAAAACATACTGAGGCTTTGGAAAAGGGGCTAGTGGTGTGGAAGGTCCTTCTGTCTATGTGTTGATGTTATTGGTTAATGAATAAAGGAACTGCTTTGGGCCGATAGCAGAGCTATAAGGGAACAGAGATAGGTGGGAAAAACTAAACAGAATGCTGGGAGGAAGAAGGCAGAGTTGGAGAGACGCCATGGAGCGGCCCAAGACAGACTCTGGGAATTGTACAGCCTCGTGGCAATACACAGGTTAATAGGAATGGGTTAAATTAATATGTAAGAATTAGCCAATAAGAAGCTAAAGCTAATAGGTCAAGCAGTGATTTAATTAATACAGTTTTTGTGTGATTATTTCCGGTCTAAGCTAGCTGGGCAGGAACCAACAAGCAGCTCCCTCTTCCAACAGGTTAGAGAGGAGAAACAAGAAAAGGTTACATTTTTTTGAGTAACTTAGCAGTGCTACATGGTTGCAACTCCATAAGTGGCTGCATCAGAAGAGGTGCTTCTAGGAAGGGTGAGTGTATTATCTCATTAAAGGGATAGCTATTCCTCCCACCTCCTCAACATGACTTTAGGTGAATCAACCTTCCAGAGGAGGAGTGAGCTCTTAGGTTATTGACAGGCTCAGCTGAATTAACTCTTCAAAGGAGGGGTCAACAGTATGCAATGTTCTCATCTTTGTAGCAGATCAGAATGTCATGTCTCCACCATGGGCCAGAGGTAGAAAACATTCTTTTGGAAGGGAGGAAATAGGTTTCCTTTTTTGAAAAAAAAAATGAACCCAGTGTTTCAGCATGTGTCCTTATTTGGAAATAGGACCACTGCAATTTTGTTTTTCCTGTATAATTTTTTATTGATATTTATTGAGCTCTATATTTTTCTCTGCTCCCCTCCCTGCCTCCCCCCTACCCCCTTCAATCCTTTCCCAAGGTCCCCATGCTCCTAATTTACTCAGGAGATCTTGTCTTTTTATACTTTCTACTTCCCATGTAGATTATAACTATGTAAGTCTCTCTTAGTGTCCTCATTGTTGTCTAAGATCTCTGGGATTGTGGTTTGTAGGCTGGCTTTCTTTGCTTTATGTTTAAAAACCACCTATGGGTCTGCGAGGTCCTTGGCTAACAAGTGGCCCTGATTCAGTTCCAGAAGATCCAACAAAGGAGTAAGTGTGTCCCCCCCACCCCACCCAGCCGCCCAGATGCCCCGGAGAGGGAGCACAGGCACACTCCAATCCCCTAACCTTTCTGGCCACTCAGCAGGGATTGTTCCTGGCTACTGGCTTTCTTACTTATCCTACCCCAGATAGCCCCCAAGCACCCCTTTCTGTCTGCGGGGTCCCAGGATCTCCCAACTCAGTCTGCTTCAGGGCTGAGGCTCTGGGGACAAAGTGGTGAGTGTGAGGCTGCAGGGGTTTCTTTGTTCCATGGAGTCAGCATATACCAAGCCTGCCGCCCTTTTGTCTGTGAGGTCCTTGGCCAACAAGTGGCCCTGATCCAGTACCAGCAGATCCATCTGGAGGGGGTCCTTAGATCCACCACCACAGCTTAATTCAGGGAGGAGGGGATCTGAGAGCAAACTCCAGTGCTGAGGGGACCCAAGAGAGGGCAGAACAAGAAAAATCCCCAAGTACACAGTCACAACAAAATTCAGACCAAGCCGCTGAGACTCCCCTGACTGCAATCAAAGGAAGAGATGGGCAGGCGCCAATGAAAGAACTCCTCCAACAACCTGAAAAGCGACATGATAACATCAGGATCCAGCAAATATGCAACAGGAAGGCCTGAACAACCTAATACAGAAGAAGTAGAAGAAATTGACTTTAAACATAACATTATGAAAGTGATAGAGACCATTAAAGAGGATATGAAAAACTCCTTTAAAGAAATGGAGGAGAAGACTACCAAAAAGTTAGGAGAAATGAATAAATCCCTCAAAGATACCCTAGAAAGCCATGAAAAAGCAATCAAACAGGTAATGGAAACAGTTCAAGACTTGAAAACTGAAATGGAGGCAATGAAGAAAACGCAAACCGAGGGAAGGCTGGAGATGGAAAATCTGGGTAAATGAGCGGGAATACAAGAGATAGAAGAAAGAATCTCAGACGCTGAAGATATGATAGAGAAAATAAACTGATTGATCAAAGAAAACAACAAATCCAACAAATTCTCATCACAAAACATCCAGGAAATCTGGGACACCATAAAAAGACCAAACCTAAGAATAATAGGGGTAGAAGAAGTACAGCTCAAAGGCCCAGAAAATATATTCAACAAAATTATAGAAGAAAACTTTCCCAATCTAAAGATGGATGTGCCTATGAAGGTGCAAGAAGCATACAGAACACCAAGTAGACTGGATCAAAAAAAATTCCCTTGCCATATAATAATCAAAACACCAAATATACAGAATAAAGAAAGAATACTAAGAGCTGCAAAGGAAAAAGGTCAAGTAAATATTAAGGTAAACCTATCAGAATTACACCTGACTTCTCAATGGAAACCATGAAGGCCAGAAGGTCTTGGATAGATGTGCTGCAGACACTAAGAGACCATGGATGCAAGCCCAAACTACTATACCCAGCAAAGCTTTCAGTCACCATCAATGGAGAAAACAAGATATTTCAGGATAAAAACAAATTTAAGCAATACATAGCCACAAACCCAACCTTACAGAAAGTACTAGAAGGAAAACCACAACTAAAGGAAGCGAGCAACACCCATAATAACACAGATATCTAACAACCCTCCACTGGCACAACTCAAAGAAGGGAAACACACAAACTCTACAACCCAAAAAAATATAACCACAGTTAACAACCACTGGTCATTAATATCACTTAATATCAATGGACTCAATTCACCTATAAAAAGGCACTGGTTAAGAGAATGTATACGAAAACAGGATCCAACATTCTGTTGTTTACAAGAAACACACCTCAATCACAAAGACAGACATTATCTCAGAGTAAAGTGTTGGGAAAAGGTTTTTCAATCAAATGGCCCTAAGAAACAAGCGGTATGACTATACTAATATCAAACAAAATTGACTTCAAACTAATATCAATCAGAAGAGATGGATATGGACATTTTATACTCTTAACAGGAATAATCCATCAGGATGAAGTCTCAATCCTGAATATATATGCCTGTAATATAAAAGCACCCATATATGTAAAAGAAACATTACTAGAACTCAAAGCACACATCAAACCCCACACACTAATAGTAGGAGATTTCAACACTCCTCTCTCACCAACGGACAGGTCAACCAGGCAGACACTTAACAGAGAAATACAAGAACTAACAGATGTAATGAATCAAATGGACTTAATAGACATCTATAGAACATTCCACCCAAACAGGAAAGAATATACCTTCTTCTCAGCATCTCATGGAACCTTCTCGAAAATTGATCACATACTCGGTAACAAAGCAAACATCCACAGATACAAAAAAGTTGGAGTAACCACCTGTGTCTTATCAGATCATCATGGAGTAAAGTTAGAATTTAACAACAATTACATCCCAGAAAGCCTACAAACTCATGGAAACTGAACAGTCAACTACTGAACCACTCCTGGGTCAAGGAAGAAATAAAGAAAGAAATTAAAGTCTTCCTTGAATTCAGCGAAAATAAAGACACAACAAACCCGAACCTATGGGACACTATGAAAGCAGTGCTAAGAGGAAAGGTCATAGCACTTAGTGTCCACATAAAGAAAACAGAGAAAGCATACATTAATGATTTAACAGCACACCTGAAAGCTCTAGAAAAAAAGAAGCAGACTCACCCAGGAGGAGTAGAAGACTGGAAATAATCAAACCGAGGGCTGAAATCAACAAAATGGAGCCACAGAAAACAATCCAAAGAATCAATGAAACAAAGAGCTGGTTCCTTGAGAAAATCAACAAGATTGTCAAACCACTGTCCAAACTAATTAAAAGGCAGAGAGAGAACACTCAAATTATCAAGATCAGAAATGAAAAGGGGGACATAACAACAGACACTGAGGAAATCCAGAGAATCATTAGATCTTACTACAAAAGCCTGTATGCCACAAAATTGGAAAATGTAAAAGAAATGGACAGTTTTCTAGATAAATACAATATACTGAAATTAAATCAAGACCAGGTGAACAATTTAAATAGACCTATAAGTCAGGAGTAAATAGAAGTGGTCATCAAAAACCTCCCAACCAAAAAGAGCCCAGGACCAGATGGTTTTAATGCAGAATTCTACCAGAACTTCCAAGAAGAGCTAATACCTATACTCCTTAATGTGTTTCACATAATAGAAACTGAAGAGTCATTGCCAAACTCTTTTTATGAAGCTACAGTTACCCTGATACCAAAACCACACAAAGACGCAACCAAGAAAGAGAATTACAGACCAATCTCACTCATGAACATGGATGCAAAAATTCTCAATAAAATACTGGCAAACCGAATCCAAGAACACATCAAAAAAAAATATATCCATTATGATCAAGTAGGCTTCATCCCAGAGATGCAGGGCTGGTTCAACATACGAAAATCTATCAATGTAATCCATCATATAAATAAACTGAAAAAAAAAACAATATGATCATTTCATTAGATGCTGAGAAAGCATTTGACAAAATTCAACACCCCTTTATGATAAAGGTCTTGGAGAGATTAGGGATACAAGGACCATATCTAAATATAATAAAAGCAATATACAGCAAGCCGACAGTGAACACCAAATTAAATGGAGAGAAACTCAAAGAGATTCCACTAAAATCAGGAACAAGACAAGGCTGTCCACTCTCTCCATATAGAGCTTGAAGTTCTAGTAATAGCTATAAGACAACATAAGGACATCAAGGGGATTCGAATTGGGAAGGAAGAAGTCAAACTTTCGTTATTGCAGATGATATGATAGTGCATATAAGTGACCCCAAAAACTCTACCGAAGAACTCCTACAGCTGATAAATACCTTCAGTGATGTGGCAGGATACAAGATCAACTCAAAAAAAATCAGTAGCCCTCCTATACACAAAGGATAAAGAAGGAGAGAGGGAAATCAGAGAAACATCACCTTTCATGATAGCCACAAATAGCATAAAGTATCTTGGGGTTACACTAACTAAGGAAGTGAAATATCTATTTGACAAGAACTTTAAGGCCTTGAGGAAAGGAATTGAAGAGGATACCAGAAAATGGAAGGATCTCCCATGCTCCTGGATTGGTAGGATCAATATAGTAAAAATGGCAATTCTACCAAGGGTAATCTATAGATTTAATGCAATCCCCATCAAAATCCCAACAAAATTCTTCATAGACCTTGAAAGAACAATAACTAACTTTATATGGAAAAACAAAAAGCCCAAGATAGCCAAAACAATCCTATATTAGAAAGGAACTTCCAGAGGCATTATCATCCCTGACTCAAACTCTATTACAGAGCTACAGTAATGAAAACATCTTGGTATTGGTATAAACAGAGATGTTGACCAATGGAATCGAATTGAAGACACAGATATTAATTCACAAACCTATGAACACCTCATATTTCACAAAGAAGCTAAAATTATACAATGGAAGAAATAAAGCATCTTTAACAAATGGTGCTGGCATAACTGGATGTCAACCTTCAGAAGAATGAAAATAGACCCTTATCTATCACCATGCACAAAAATCAAGTCCAAATGGATTAAAGACCTCAATATAAATCCAACCACACTGAACCTGATAGAAGAGAAAGTGGGAAGCAGCCTGCAATACAAGGGCACAGGAGACCACTTCTTACATATAACCCCAGTGGCAAAGACAATAAGAGCAACAATGAATAAATTGGACCTCCTGAAACTGAGACGCTTCTGTAAACCAAAGGACACAGTCATTAAGACAAAAAGGCAACCTAGTGAATGGGAGAAGATCTTCACCAATCCCACATCAGACAAAGGTCTGATCTCCAAAATATATAAAGAACTCAAGAATCTAGACATTAAAATCCTAAATAACCCAATTTAAAAATGGGGTAATGATCTGAACAAAGAATTCTCAACAGAAGAAGTTCAAATGGCCAAAAGATACTTAAGGTCATGTTCAACTTCTTTAGCAATCAGGGAAATGCAAATCAAAACAACTTTGAGATACCATCTTACACCTGTCAGAATGGCTAAAATCAAAAACACCAAGGATAGCCTATGCTGGAGAGGATGTGAAGTAAGGGGAACACTCATCCATTGCTGGTGGGAATGCAAACTTGTGCAACCACTTTGGAAGTCAGTGTGGTGGTTTCTCAGGAAATTGGGAATCAACCTACCTCAGGACCCAGCAATACCACTCTTGGGAATATACCCAAGAGATGCCCAAGCATACTACAAAAGCATTTGTTCAACTATGTTCATAGCAGCATTGTTTGTAATAGCCAGAACCTGGAAACAACCTAGGTGCCCCTTAATGGAAGAATGGATAAAGAAAGTGTGGAACATATACACATTAGAGTACTACTCAGCAGTAAAAATCAATGACATCTTGAATTTTGCATGCAAATGGATGGAAATAGAAAATACTATCCTTAGTGAGATAACTCAATCCCAAAAAGATGAATATGGTGTGTATTCACTCATTAGTGGACTCTAGCCATAAACGAAGGACATTAAGCTTATAGATCAAAAGCCTAAAGAAGACAAATAGCAAAGTGAACCCAAAGAAAAACATATATAGATCCTCCTGGAAACTGGAAACAAACAAGATAGCCAGGCAAAAGTTGGGAGCATGGGGGTGGGGGTGGGGGAAGGGGAGAGGAGGAAGGAGAAGGGAGAAGGAAAGGACAGGGGAGGGCTTGGGGGAGTGGGAGGGGGGAGATGGAGGAAGGGCAGATATTGGAGCAGGGAAGAAGATATCTACATTAAGGGAGCCATTTTAGGGTTAGCAAGAGACATTGCTCTAGAGGGGATCCCTGGTGTTCATGGGTATGCCCCCAGCTAGGTTCTTGAGCAGTAGAGGAAAGGGTGCCTGAACTGGACTTGTCCCAGAGTCACACTGATAAATATCTTGAATATCACCATAGAAATTTCATCCGATGGATGGAGATAGAGACAGAGACCCATATCCACATCAGAGCAATGGACTGAGCCCCCAAGGTCCAGTTGAAGAGCAGAAGGAGTGAGAAGATGAGCAAGGAAGTCAGGACTGCGAGGGGTTGGTCCACCCACTGAGACAGTGTGTCTGATCTAATGGGAGTTCACCAAATCCAGCTGGACCAGGACTGAACGAGCCTGTGATCAAACCAGACTCTCTAAATGTGGCTGCCAATGGGGACGGACTGAGAAGCCATTGATAATGGCACTGGGACCTGTCTCTTCTGCATGTATTGGCTTTTTGGGACCCTAGTTTGCTTGGATGCACACCTTCCTAGGCATGGATGGAGGGGGGAGGGCCTTGGACTTCCCATAGGGCAGGGTACCCTGCCCTCTCTTAAGGATGGAAGGGGAGGGAGGAGGGTTAGTGGTGGAGCGGGAGGGGAATGGGAGAAGGGGAGGAAGTGTCAATTTTTGAACAAAAAATAAAAATTGAGGGAAAAAAAATAAAAACCATCTATGAGTGAGTACATATGATAACTGTGTTTCTGGGTCTGGGTTACCTCACTCAAAATAATGTTTTCTAGCTCCATCCATTTTCCTGAAAAATTCAAGATGTCATTTTTTTTCTTCTGTGTAGTACTCCATTGTGTAAATGTACATTTTTCTTATCCATTCTTCAATCGAGGGGCATTTAGGTTCTTTCCAGTTTCTGGCTATGACAAATAAAGCTGCTATGAACATAGTTGAGCACATATCCTTGTGGCACGATTGAGCATCCTTTGGATATACACCCAAAAGTGGTATTACTAGGTCTTGAGGAAGGTTGTTTCCTAATTTTCTGAGAAATCACCACACTGACATCCAGAGGGGTTGTACCAGCTTGCATTCCCACCAGCAATGCAGAAGTGTTCCCTTTCCCCCATAACCTCTCCAGCATAAATTGTCATCAGTGTTTTTGATCTTGGCCATTCTTGTGGGTGTAAGATGGAATCTCAGAGTTGTTTTGATTTGCATTTCTCTGATGACTAAGGATGTTGAACATTTCCTTAAGTGTCTTTCAGCCATTTTAGATTCTTTTGTTGAGAGTTCTCTGTTTAGGTCTGTACCCCATTTTTTTTATTGGATTATGTGATCTTTGGTGTCCATTTTCTTGAGTTCCTTGTATATTTTGGAGATCAGACCTCTGTCTGATGTGGGGTTAGTGAAGATCTTTTCCCATTCTGTAAGCTGTCGTTTTGTGTTTTTGGCCATGTCCTTTGCTTTACAGAAGCTTTTCAGTTTCAGGAGGTCCCATTTATTAATTGTTTCTCTCAGTGTCTGTGCTGCTGGGGTTCTATTTAGGAAGTGCTTCCCTGTGTCAATCCATTCAAGTGTACTTCCCACTTTCTCTTCTATAAGGTTCAGTGTGGCTGGCTTTATGTTGAGGTCTTTGATCCATTTGGACTTGAGTTTTGTGCATGGTGATAGATATGGGTCTATTTTCATTCTTGTACATGTTGATATCCAGTTATGCCAGCACCACTTGTTAAATATGCTTTCTTTTTTCCATTTGATTATTTTTTGCTTCTTTATCAAAGATCAGGTGTTCGAAGATGTGTGAATTGATATCCAGGTCTTCTATTCGGTTCCATTTCTCCTCCTGTCTGTTCTTATGCCAATACCAGGCTCTTTTCAGTATTCTAGCTCTGTAGTAGAGTTTGAAGTTAGGGATTATGATGCCTCCAGAAGTTTTTTTATTGCACAGGATTGTTTTGGCTATCTTGGGTTTTTTGCTTTTACAAATGAAGTTGAGTACCGTTCTTTTAAGTTCTTCGAAGAATTTTGCTGGGATTTTGATGGACATTGCATTGAATCTGTAGATTGCTTTCAGTAAGATTGCCATTTTTACTATATTAATTCTGCCTATCCAAGAGCATGGGAGGTCTTTCCTTTTTCTGGTGTCTTCTTCAATTTCTTTCTTCAAAGATTTAAAGTTCTTGTAATACAAGTCTTCCACTCGTTTGGTTAGAGTTACTCTGAGATATTTTATGCTATCTGTGGCTATTGTGAAGGGTGTTGATTCTTAATTTCTTCCCGAGTCCTTTTATCACCTGTGTACAGGGGGGCTACTGATTTTTTTGAGTTAATCTTGTATCCTGCTACATTGCTGAAAGTGTTTATGAGTTGTAGAAGTTCCTTGGTAGAATTTTTGGGATCACTTATGTAAACTATCATATCATCAGCAAACAGTGAGAGTATGACTTCTTCTTTTCCAATTTGTATCCCCTTGATCTCCCTTTGGTGTCTTATTGCTCTAGCTAGGACCTCAAGAACTATATTGAATAGATATGAAGAGAGTGGACAACCTTGTCTTGTTCCTGATTTCAGTTGAATCGCTGGGAGTTTCTCTCTATTTAGTTTAATATTGGCTGTTGGCTTGCTGTATATTGCCTTAATTATGTTTAGGTATATTCCTTGTATCCCTGCTCTCTTCAAGATCTTTATCATGAAGGGATGTTGTATTTTGTCAAATGCTTTTTCGGCATTTAATGAGATGATCATGTGGTTTTTATTTTTCAGCTTGTTTATATGGTGGATTACATTGGCAGATTTTTGTATGTTGAACCATCCCTGAATCTGTGGGGTGAAGCTGACTGGGTCATGGTAAATGATGGTTCTGGTGTGTTCTTGGATTTGATTTGCTAGTATTTTATTTAGTATTTTTGCATCAATGTTCATGAATGAGATTGGTCTGTAATTCTCTTTCTTAGTATTGTCTTTCTGTGGTTTGGGTATCAGGGTAATTGTAGCCTCATAAAAAGAGTTTGGCAATGTTCCCTCTGTTTCTATTGTGTGGAATAATTTGAGGAGTATTGGTATTCTTCTTTGAAAGTCTTGTAGAGTTCTGAGCTGAAACCATCTGGTCCTGGGCTCTTCTTGGTTGGGAGACTTTTGATGACTGTTTCTATTTCTTCAGCAGTTATAGTTCGTTTAATTTGCTTATCTGGTCTTGATTTAATTTTGGTAAGTGATATTTATCCAGAAATTTGTCCATTTCCTTTAAGTTTTCTAATTTTGTCGAGTACAGGTTTTCAAAATATGACCTGATGATCCTTTGTATTTCTTCTATATCTGTTGTTATGTCTCCCTTTTCATTTCTTATTTTGCTAATTTGGATATTCTCTCTCTGCCTTTTGATTAGTTTGGATAAAGGTTTGTCTATTTTGTTGATTTTCTCAAAGAACCAACTCTTGGTCTCACTGATTCTTTGTATTGTTTTCTTTGTTTCTATTTTGTTGATTTCAGCTCTCAATTTGATTATTTCCTGCTATCTAGTTCTCTTAGGTGAGTTTGCTTCTTTTTGTTCTAAAGTTTTCAAATGTTCTGTTAATTCACTAGTGTGGGATTTTTCCAGCTTCTTTATGTAGGTGTTTAGTGCTATGAACTTGCCTCTTAACACTGCTTTCATTGTGTCCCATCAATTTGGGTATGTTGTGTGGTCATTTTCATTGAATTTTAGAATTTAATTTCCCCCTTTATTTCTTCCTTGACTCATTGATAATTCAGGCAAGCATTGTTTAACTTCCATGTGTTTGTGGGTTTTCTGGAATTAGTATTGCTGTTGACTTCTAATTTTAAAGCATGATGATCTGATAAGGTACATTGGGTTATTCCAAATTTTTTGTAGTTGTTGAGATTGTTTTGTTACCGAGTATGTGGTCAATTTTGAGAAGGTTCCATGAGGTGCTGAGAAGAAGGTATAGTCTGTTTGGATGGAATATTCTATAGATATCTGTTAAGTCCATTTGAGTCATAACATCTGTTAGTTCTCTTGTTTCTCTGTTCATTTTTTGTCTGATTGACCTGTCCAGTGGTAATAGGGGAATGTTGATGTCTCCCACTGTTAGTGTGTGGGGTTTGACATATGATTTAAGCTTTAGAAGTGTTTCTTTGACATATGAGGGTGCTCTTGTATTTGGGACATAGATGTTCAGTATTGAAATTTCCTCTTGATGGATTTTTCCTGTGACTAGTATGAAATGTCCTTCTTTGTCTCTTTTGACTGATTTTAGCTTGAAGTCTATTTTGTTAGATATTAGGATAGCTACACCTGCTTGTTTCTTAGGTCCATTTGATTAGTATATTTTTTCCCAAACTTTTACTCTGAGACGATGTCTGTCTTTGAGGTTGAGATGCGTTTCTTGTTTGCAGAAGAGGGATGGATTCTGTTTTCGTATCCAATCTGTTAGCCTATGCCTCAACTCTGTGAGTTGAGTTCATTTACATTAAGGGATATTAATGACCAGTGGTTGTTATCTCCTGTTAATTTAGTTTTCATCGTTGGTGATGTTAATTTGTGCATTTTTTTTCTTCTTCAGGATTTGCTGTAATGAGATCATCAATTGTCTGTGTTTTTGTTGGTCTAGCCATCTTCCTTGGGTTGGAGTTTTCCTTCTAGTATTTTGTGTAGGGCTGGGTATTGGTGAAATCTAGATTTGTCATGGAATATCTTGTTTTGTCCTTCTATGGTGATCAACAGTTTTGCTGGGTATAGTAGCCTGGGCTGGCATCTGTGGTCTCTTAATGTCTGCATAATGCTTGACCATGACCTTCTGACTTTCATTGTCTCCACTGAGAAGTCAGGTGTAATTCTGATAGGTCTACCTTTATATGTTACTTGTCCTTTTTCCTTTGCAGTTCTTAATATTCTTTCTTTACTCTGTATGTTTAGTGTTTTGATTATTATGTGGCATGAGGACTTTTTTTTTTTATCCAGTCTATTTGGTGTTCCATAAGCTTCTTATATCTTCATAGGCATATCTTTCTTTAGGTTGGGAAATTTTTCATATACAACATTCTGCCTCTGTGTATGCCTGCACTCCAGAAGAGGCATTGTGAGCCACCATGTGGTTGCTGGGAATCGAACTCAGGACCTCTGGAAGAGCAGCCAGTGCTCTTAACCACTGAGCCATCTCTCCAGCCCTTCTATGATTTTGTTAAATAAATTTTCTGTGCCTTTGAGTTGAACTTCTTCTCCTTCTTCTCTACCTATTATTCTAAGATTTGGCCTTTTTATGTTGTCCCATATTTCATGGATATTTTGGGTTAAGCTTTTGTTAGATTTAATGTTTTCTTTAACTGATGAGTTTAATTCCTCTATTTTATCTTCAGCACTTGAGATTCTCTCTTCCATTTCTTGTATTCTGTTGTTCATGCTTGCATTTGTGGTTCCTGATAGTTTTCTCATGATTTCTGTTTCTATAATTCCTTCAGCTTTCGTTTTCTTTATTTTTTTCTATCTCAGTTTTCAAGTCCTGAATAGCTTCTTTTATATGTTTGAGTTCCTTTTCTTGGTTTTCTTTAAGTGATTTGCTGATATTTTCCAGTTTTTTGTTTGTTTTTTCCTCCATTTCTTTAAAGTAATTTCTCATTTCATCTTTAAGAATTTCAAACATTCAAATTCAAAAATTGAGATTATTTTTTAGATCATTTTCTTCTGGCTCATCCATATTTGGTTGTTCGGGTCTTGGTTTTGTAGGGTCTTTAGGTTTTACTGATATTGTGTTGCTCTTTGTGGTGTAGCTTGTGATCTTACCTTTTCTACTCACCTTTTCCTCTAATAGGTGTGGTTGGAGCTGTCTGAGATTCTGTTGAATAATCTTCTAGGTGCCAGTGAATCCAAAGCTCAGATGGTGTTCCTCGTGGTACAGTCAGTGTCACAGTTCTAGCTACCCCATTGGTTATTCCTGTTCCTGGAGGTAGCTCAGTGCTCCTGTGTTTAGGTCTGCTCCCTTGGAGTTTGCTGTCTCAGGCCTACTTTGGCCTAGGCTGCTGGCTTTGATCTGTTTCTGTAAATCTTGGTCTGGATCTCCTCCTGCAGAAGTCCCTGGCTTGAAGTTGGACCTTTTGTGGTGGAGATCACTGACTCTGGATCTGGTCACTGGTTCAATCCTGATCTGCTCGTGTCCTGAGACCAGGTTTGCTCCTGGCTTCTGATCCTGGTGGAGCTTGTTCTCTCTGTGTCTTAGGTAACTAGTTCAGTCTCACTCCGGTTCTGGTGGAGGTCGCGGACTCTGAGTCAGGTTGATGGCTCAATCCTGGTCTGCCAGTGTCTCATGACTGGGTTGGCTCCTAGGGCTGGATTTGCTCCTGGCTTCTGCTCCCAGTGGAGCTTGTTTCCTCTGATTCTCTCTGTCCTAGGAGTCTTGTCCAGTTCCGAAATAGGCTTCCTTTAATGGAACTCACAGAGCCCTGATAGCCATCCTCAGTGACCTCCAAGGCTACTGTAACATTCCCCCCTCAAAAGCCGAGACCCTAAAAACACTTAGGAGATGAGCTGAAATTGGAAAATAGCTCATTTCTTCCATGAAAATCCAGAAGTCTAGTTTTAAAATTGTTCATCAGAAGGGCTGAGAGCCAGTCACACCCTCATGTACAATCTCCAGGCAGAGGACAACCCCTCCCCAAGAGACCACTCCTGGCATCCTTGACCTCTAGCAAGGACAGAACCAAAGTTATTTACTGCCTCTGACTAAGGACAAGAATTTGAACTGTTCACTTTTGGGCTCCCTGCCCCCAAATCTGCCTATCCAGTTTCTATTCCCTGGTCTTATCAAAACTAAACTCCCATACTATTCAATTATTCTGAATTTTATTCAAACTGGGAAGCATTTTCTTACAAAAGTATGTGATACTCTCTCACCCATTTATGTAATTTCCTATGGAAATAATGCAAGCTGTATTTAAAGGCACAGATGTCAAACCTCAGGTTGTCAAAAAATAAAAAATAAAAAAAAAAGGCACAGATGAAGACTGGGTTAGACCATCTTTTTGATGAAAAAAGATGAGAAAAAAATAAACTGGTCAAAGACCCTCACTGCAATATTGACAATAAAAATTATCTTGTGGCCAGGCAGTGATAGTGCACACCTTTAGTCCCAGAAACTTTATCTCTAAAAACCAAAATAAATAAATAAAGCCTGGAGGCAGTGGTGCACACCTTTAACCCCAGGACTTGAGACAGACAGTTCAAGGCCAGCCTGGTCTACAAGAGCTAGTTCCAGGACAGCCAGGGCTGTTATACAGAGAAACCCTATCTCTAAAAACAAAAAGCAAATAAATAAAAGAGACCCTGTGGTTATTAGTCTATTACCATAGTAACATGTTCATGATTAATTATTAAGAAGGATAAAATAGCCAGGCATGATGGTGCATACCTTTAATCCCAGCATTTAGGAGGCAGAGGCAGGAAGAACTCTGAGTTTGAGCCCAGCCTCGTCTACAGTGCGAGTTCCAGGACAGCTGGGGCTTCAAGGAAAAAAAAAAAAAAAAAAAAAAACTTGTCTTGAAAAACCAAAAGGAAGATGAGGAGGAGGAGGAAAAAGCAGGGAAGACCAGATTTTAAACAATGTGTAAAAACCTATTTGGCCAATAAATACACAACTTTCATGTGAAAACCCACAAGGATAGAAAATTCAAGTTTATCTTTTGATAGTAAGACCTTAGGAGCGTCTCGTCATATTTCACTTGTCTCTATTTGTTTTCCTGCAAAGAGCTGTATTCTCTTTTTATTTTTTTAAAGACATTTTTAAAATGATTAGAAAGTTTCTTTCTAAAACATTTTGCTTTAGGGCTCAATATTTGGAAACTTTTTTTTTTTAATTGATCACTACTAGTCAGAGGAATAAAAATCTTAGCCCTGAACTCACATTTGGCTAATGTTGTTTCTTTTCATAATTACACTGTCAATCACTGATTAAACTATTAGAGGCTGCAAGTAGACAAAAATCCAACTGTCCCTGGTACCCTTAGAGAGTCCATGATGCTCAAGGAACGGCCATGAATATTCATATTCTTTCACCAGTGGCCTTAGATTTTCTTCTCTGTTTCACTGTGGAAGCTTTTTCCTTTGGATCCTTAAAATGTTTACTTTGTGAAAATATGGAGAATTCAGGCAAGACTGAAATTGACTTCCTTGAATCACTTAAGGGTTTGTTGAGTGAATGAAGTATTCCTTAAACGAGCGGAGGAGGAGGGGTGTGTGGATGCTCTTTTGGAAAGTGCTTTGAAGCTTTTTACGGTATCCTTCTGTGCCCCGTTAACTAATGGACTCATTACAAAGGATTACAATTTGCTGAGTTGATTTGGCAGAATGTCTTCCTGGCACCATTCTTCTCTCTATTAGCTTTTGTGGCTTGTCGGCATTGACAGTGACACACTGTTTTCCTTGTAAACACTGTAGCTACTTATTCAGAAGCTGCTTGAGAACTGGCGTGGTTGTGCTCTCCCTTCCAACTTTCCAGTTATATCATGTTTTGGAACCCAGTTGGATGAATTCCTTTTCTGCTGCTGTGACAAAGCACTGACCAAAAGCAATTTATGGAAGTAATCTTGGCTTACAGTTCGGAGGGACCAGAGTCCATCACGGCAAGTATGGCAGTGGGAACAGGAAGCTGAAAGTTCCCATCTTCAAACATAAACATGAAGCAGACGTTTCAAGCTCTCAAATCCCACCCTCAGCAACATACTTTCTCCAACAAGGCCACACCTTTTACACCACACCAGACAGCACCACCAGCTGAGGACTAAGTATTCAAATGCTGGAGCCTGGGGGGAACATTTCTTATGCAAACCAGCACACCAGTATACATCCTCCTGAAGATTAAAACAAAACAAAACCAAAACCAAAAATACAAAGTTGGCCTGGCCTGAGGAGAGGGCTCAATTGGTAAAATGCCTGCTGCGGAAACATGAGAACATCAGTTCAGATCCTCAGCACCCTCAGAAAGAGCCAAGCGCAGGGGCATGAGTCTGCAATATCACAGTGGAGGAGCGGGCAGAGACTGGAGGAGGACCCCTGGAGTTCAGCTAAGCTTGCTTTCAATTAATTTTTAAGATCAATTTTAATTGTTTTCTTTTATGCGTACAAGTTTTGACTGCATGTATATATGTGCACCGTGTGTATGCAAGTGCCCACAGAGGCCAGAAGAGAGCATTGAATCCCCTGGAACTGGAGTTCCAGGCGATTGTGAGCTGCCGTGTCGGTGCTGGAAATTGATGCTGAATCTTCTAGAAGAGCAGCAAGTGTCCTTAACCACTAAATCATCTCTCCAATCCCCGCTTGCTGGAGTTTTGAGCTCCAGACTCTGTCTCAAAAGAGAGGGGTGGGGAGTGAAGAATGCTAGAGAAAGAAGCTCAACATTGCTACAGTAGTTTCAGGTTATGGAAGCTTTGGATCCCACTTCGTGTTTCCCTGGTAACACTAGAAATGTAAATATCGGCTGTGTCATATTTTTATAATTTAAATTACTATGTGTAAAGAAGGTATCTAGACTGTGTTCTACATTCCATCTCTATCTTCTGAGTACAGACCTGACCTTCTAAGCTACCCAAAATTAGAAGGAAGGGACTATTATTCTGTTGTGAGATAATCTTTTTGTACATTGTAAAGATGTGTCTTTGCCCAAGGTACCTTCTGGTTGGTTTAATAAAGAGATTAATAGCCAATAGCTAGGCAAGAAAGAATAGGCGGGACTTCTGGGAGAGCGAGGAACTAGGGAAGAATCTGAGGCTCAAGGAATTAAGCCAGTGAGGTAAGATGTGGAGGGAGTTGAATTACAATATGGAGGAGAGGTAACAAGCCTTGAGGCAGAACATATATTAATATAAATGGGTTAATTTAAATTATAAGAGCTAGTTGAGGGCAAGCCTAAGCTAAGGTCAAGCTTTCATAGTAAATAAGAAGTCTCCGTGTCATTATTAGGAAACTGGCAGTTCATAGAAAGACCTGCTACTTTATCCTTATAGTGAGATGGTGTGTTCCTTCTTCTGAGCAACCTTTCTCGGCACAGAGACCTGCAGCTGATTTCACCATGCAACACTATGGAGTCTCTACCACGTGCCTTATTAAAGACCCAGAGAAGCACTGCTTTCTTTTTTTAACTTTTCTTTATCTTTTTGTGGGGATAGGCATGCTTTCTCTGGCACTCTGAGCTTTCGAGCTTCTGAAGCCTCCTCCTCCTCCCTCCCCCGGGGCGGCTACTTGTTGAACTCCATCACAAACAGTCCAGGTTTCTCTTCTAGATGTCTCTGCTGGAAGCAAATAATCTTGGAATTACACAACAGAATACAGGCACAAAGCAAAAGTAACTTGGCAAGGCAGTTTATTTTTGTAAAAAGAATGAACCAGAACCCAAACCAAGCTAGCGAACATACGTGCCCAAGATAGCCTCTCTTTTATCCTTAGCACAGGTGGGTACTGTATCTCCTTGTGAGAGCTCAGCTTCACAATCTGCCCCAGTTGGCTAATCAGAATGATGGGAAAGGGTGACGGGATAGGGGAAAAGGTTTCTCATGTCCCTTCTTCTCACAGCTGCCAAGATCACCCTGCTGTTTTTCTCTAACTCTCATGAAACTACCCTATGCTTCCCCTTGAGTCTGTTTCCAAATTCTTTTATTGAGGAGACAGAATCTCACACACAAAAAAGGGAACCTGTTTCCCTGGTAACAACATCAACTTCTGACTTCCATAAACGCACATGTATTATAAACAGACATTCGCCCCTACACACACAAACACACCTCTGACTTGCATTAACATACAAGCCTTATAAGCCACACACACACACACACAAAGAGAGAGAGAGAGAGAGAGAGAGAGAGAGAGAGAGAGAGACAGAGAGAGAGAGAGAACAGAAATAGTGGGAGAATTTTGCTCCTGACAATATTGCCAGAGTCACTAGTAGAGCTGGGCTGGACTTCTTTCTCTACCTGGCTTTAGACAGCTGAATGCTGTCAGACTCTCTGATGACAGGCTTACAAACTATACAACCTCTTGGTACATACAATCCAATTAGGTAGAGTTAGTGGTTTTCCAGCTTTCCAAAATGTTTCATTTTTCAGTGCTGTTTTTGTTTTGTTTCCAAAAGTAAACTCTTCAATAATCATTAATAGTCTTGTGTCAGGTAATATTTTCCCTAGGCTTTAAAAAAAAAATGTACAAACTGGGCGGTTGTGGCACACGCCTTTAGTCCCAGCACTTGGGAGGCAGAGGCAGGTGGATCTCTGTGAGTTCGAGGCCAGCCTGATTTACAAGAGCTAGTTTCAGGACAGCTGAATACAGAGAAACTCTGTCTCTGAAAAAATAATGTACAAGAACAAAGAATGTATATATACACAGGTGTGTAGCACCTAAAATAGTGCTATGTTTTCCAATAAGGATCTCACACAATAGCTCTGGTTGTCCTGGAACTTTTTATGCAATCCAGCTGACCTCAAACTTGCAACAATTCTCCTGCCTCAGCACTGGGATAATAGACCTGAGTCATTATGCCCAGCTTCTTCTTTTTTTTTTTTTTAGATCTTTAAAATGTTTTTATGTATGTGTGTATACATGCCATATGTGTATGGATGCAAATGGAGCTGAGAAGATCATGTCAGTTCCCTTGGAACTGGAGTTACAGGTGGTTATGAACCACCTGAGTGCGAAGAACCAAACTGTAGTCCTCTGCAAGAGCAGAACATGCTGTCAATGTTTGAAATAACTCTCTGTCATCCTCCCACACTTTCTGAGACCCGATCTCATTATGTAGGCCCGGTTGGCCTCCAGTTCACAGAGATCCACCTACTTCTGTCTCCAGAATACTAGGATTAGAGATGGAGTCCCCATATCTGTCCAAATTTTACTTTATTTTTTATTTGTGGGTGTGTGTGCACAAGAATCAGCCACCTGATATGGTTGAACCCAACTCTGATCTTCTGTAAGAGCAGCAAGCATTCTGAATCACTGAACCATTTCTCCATCCGTACACCCAGCTTCTATACAAAGTAATGTTGTGGGGTTTTGTTTGTTTGTTTGTTTGTTTTTCTTGAATCAGGGTTTCTCTGTAATTTTGGAGCCTGTTCAACTAGTTTTTGTAGACTACACTGGCCTCAAACTCACAGAGATCCACCTGCCTCTGTCTCCCAAGTGCTGGGATTGAAAGTGTGTGCCGCCACCACCCGGCGTTAAATAATGCTTAACACCCAACTTCTTGACTATACTAGCCTTCTTACAAGGACTCAATCAGCCTGCTATGGTTTGAATTTGAAATGTCCTTCACAGGCTATGGTGCTGTTTTGAAGGCTGTGGAGGCTTTAGGAGGTGGAGCCTAGCTGACAACAGCAGGTTGTTATGTGTGGGCTTTCCTACTTGCCATGTTGTTCCCGCAATGATTTCTGCTTCCTGGTCTGCCACCGCTGGAAGGGTTTCTTCCAGACACCCCCCACCACTATCAACTGCCGTGCCTTCCTCACTATGGTGGACTGAACTTCCTGTTGCTTAGTCTCAGTTGTCACCTTGACAAAACGGAGGATTAACTGGGAGGTGAGCCTCTAAACATGCCTGTACTGGGTCACTGTGATTACATTAATGACGGATGACCCATTGGAATTATGGGGGAGATGTGGGCGGGTAAGTAGAGAAGGTGAGCCGAGCACTGGCATGCACACAGTCCTTGCTCTTTGTTCCTAATGATGGATGTTGTACAACCAGTTCCACCCAAGCTGCCCTGCTGTGAGTTCCCTTGTACGATGGACTGGAACCCAGACTGTGAGCTAAATATGGTCCTCTTTTAAACTGCTTATAGTTTACACACACACACACACACACACACACACACACACACACACACACACACACACACCACAGAAACAGGAAAGAAACCAAAACACCTTCTGATACTGTGAGCTTTAATTAATCTGACTTCCCTTGTTTCTGTCAGGTGTTTGACCACAAATGGTGCAAAAGTAGCCAATACACACTGGGTGGACACCAGATTGGACAGAGCAGTGGAGAACGTTGTCAGCACTGCACAATGTCTGTTTAGTTGGTTGTTTTGCTAGCATTTATTCATTTATTTTTGATGCTGGGTATGAATCGCAGGGCCATTCTGGTACACATGAACCCAAACTGTAGAACTTTTTGTTGTTGTTGTTGAACCCAACTGCTCTAGAGTTTAATATAGGATTCTGGTGGTTTGAAAGAAAATGACCCCCAAAAGGGTCATAGGGAGTGGCACTATTAGGAGGTGTGGCCTTGTTGGAGTAGGTGTGGTAATGTTGGAGGAAGTGTGTCATTGGGGGTGGGCTTTGCGGTCTCAGAGGCTCAGACAGGCTTAGTGACTCACAATCTCTTCCTGTTGCCTTCAGATCCAGACGTAGAACTCTCAGCAACCTCTCCTGCACTATGTCCACATGCATGACTCCATGCTTTCTGTCATGATGATAATGGACTAGATCTCTGAACTATAAGCCAACCCCAATCAAATGTTTTCCTTTATAAGACTTGCCATGGTCTATTTCTGTTGCTGTCTCTTCGCAAGACAGCAATAGAAGTTGTCTTTATTGCAGAAATCATAGTGCAAAACCTAGAGTGAAACAGGTCATACAAGAATGTACCATGGGAGCTGATATTCTGTTGCTACTGTGGGACAAGCCACCAAGAGCAATGGTCTTTACTATCTCCCCTAGTCCTGTGACCTGGGTTGAGCCAGGTATGCCTGTACGGGTTCTCTATCTAGTGGCAGATAGTGCCTGAGGCTGGGGTCTACATAAAGAGCATCTCCATTTCCAGTGGCTGCAGTAGCACCAGCAGGGTCTCAGCTAGGGATCATTCTGGAGGGAACAAAAACCTTGCTCACATTCAGCATTTAGAAGGTCTGGCATCCATCCTCTATCAAGAGCAGGGTACCACAGCCCCTCTTCACCGTAGAGAGGGTCTGATTGGAGGGTTCGGAGACACCCCTCTGCTGTTGGTTCTCAGGAATGGGCAGAATCTGTGTTGAAGTGACTTTACTCCTGGAAGCCAGTCCTGACTGCTCATGGAGTGTCAGCTAGACTTTTACCAGCCAAAGAAGGATTATAAATCTGCTTTGTTTGGAAGCTGTGTGTTTGTTTATTTGCTTTGGCTTCTTGACACAGGGTCTAACTGTAGAGCCCCAGCTAGCCTTGAACTCAGAATCCTTCTGTTTCCGCCTCCTGAATCCAAGAATTAACAACTGTATGCCACCGAGCCCATCTAGAATTCTATATCTTTTTTGTGCCCTGGATCCCTGTGGCAATGTGGTGAAACTTATGGTTCCTCAGAATAGTGTTTCCCAAGGCAAAACAAATGAAATATAGAATTACAAACAAAACCAGTTGTGTGCAACAGTTACCAAACCATTTAGTTAAACTATGATTTGATAATATCCAGCAGGCTCTAGCAGCGGGTTTGATAAGTACTATAATTTCGAAGTTCTGAGGAGTATACATATTTAAAGACATTCATCATAACAATCATGGTGTGTTAAAAAGAGATTTGTGATTTCCATTGATGATGAATTCATAAATACCACTAGCTCTGTTGTAGCTTGTTGCTTACATTCATAGTGAAAGGAAATGCTAAATTTCAGTTCGCAGCTAGCAGAAACAAAGATGTAGGGTTTTCCTTGTGGTTTGTTTTCCACTGTAGGCTTGCAGAACATTGTTGTCAATCGCAGAAGCCCCAAGCCCCCCAAGTCCCCATAGCCCTCTTCTCAGAACAGCTATGCTTTGACCTTGAAATAGCAAGATGAGGTACAGGCTGGCCCAAGGTGGACTTTAGGCAGGGGGGTTGGAGCTAAAGTGTTATGGGTATGAACGTAACAAGGTTCTGGACCTAGGAAGAGAAGGTTCTATAAGCAAAGAAAGTTAGAGACCAAGGTCAAAGAAGTCTCAGATAACATTGTGGGGTTCTTTTGCTGGAATGGCCAGGAAAACATTACTATTCCACACCCCCTCCACCTCCCCCCACCTACTCTACTCCCCGACTACTCCTATTGCTACCCCCACTACTCCCACTCCACCCCTACCCCAACACACACACACACACACACACACACACACACACACACACCACTGCTACCATCACTGGGACTCCTTATACTTGATTTTGCTTTCCCATTCCCAGCCCATGGCCTGAAATGGCTCCTTTTTGCCCCTCAGCAACCCCACTCCTTTTTCCCCCGCCAACCTAGTTTCCTACCCAGCACATAAAAGCTGAGTTTTCTGCCACAGCACCTGCTCTGAGCCAGTCGGCTCCGCCCCTCCTAGGGCACTGAGGGAACAAATTAACTCCATCGCTCTCTGTATGCCCAAATTCTAAACTGGATAAGAGAACCGTGCGTGAGGAGATGGGTATCAAAATACCTGCTTTGTTGCAATTGAAATCTCCCTTGTAGCATATGGCTCAGATGTGGGCTTCTTGCTCTTCCCTGCCCCTAGCACCAGCATCCACCAGTGAAGCTGGGACCCTCTGACACTAAGATAAGTATCCAGGTTTGCTGTCTGCATCCAAAAGAGGATGGCAGAGCCAAGAGAGGCACACACGTACTTATCATTAGAGTTCTAGATAGGCTTGGTCCAGAATCATGGACCATAGTGGCTGCTCATAAGCCAGAACCTCATCTCATCCACGCTACAGGGAGAATAAGGAAGGTGACAAGACCAGGAATGTGTAGGGGTAATGGTGGAATCTCCATATTCTTACTCAGATCTAAGCAATAATTTTAACTACTTGTTATTGCTAATATGAGTAGTAATTATTGTTGTGTCAAGGAAAAGAGGATTGAGAGGGCACCCTCTCTTATAATGAGAGATTAAAATATTAATATATAAATTTCATTAATCCCCAGGACAACTCTTAGTTGTAGAAGGTTAAACTCCATGAAATCGCCACTGTCTGGCCATTTTGACTTAGAAAAATGATGATTTCTAACCTTCAGCCAAATGGGATCCTCATTTTATGTATAAGAGCACTGAGATTTGAGCAAGTCAAGTAACATACCAGAGAGCACGAGGCTGGGAAGCCATCCATCTGCAGTTCACTTTGGGCTGACCACACGGTCTCTAGTGGGAACTACACAGTAGGACAAGGTGCAAGATGTCCCAGAAAGACTCCTGGAGGGGCATGAAGTTTATGTGGTGCAGCATGGCAAAACTTGTCTCTTATCATGGAGTAAAAATAAATAGGTAGGTTCATAGGTAGGTAGGTAGGTAGGTAGAGAGATAGATAGGTAGGTAGGTAGGTAGGTAGATAGATGGATGGATGGATAGATAGATAGATAGATAGATAGATAGATAGATAGATAGATAGATAGATAGATAGATAGATAGATAGATAATGAATTGAAGAGATCAATAAGATCAATAACATAAAGGATGGTCTCTGGTGCTGTTTTTGTCCAGTAAGTGCTCAGTGGGTTTGTTTGAAGCAGGTAAATCCCTCAGACTCCGAGACTTCTTACATCCTGAACAAGAAGAAAACCAACTTGCGCCATCTCCATTGCCGTGTCCAGTCTTTGCTGGTTAGGAGCTGATGCACACAAGAGCTCTGGGTTAGCCTGTTTTCTTGCTGAGCACCTGATCAAGGGTTGAGACTGAGGATGACTTCCAGCCCTTTGACAGCTCTACATTGCCACTGTTCGGAAGCGGGCCAGGTCAGAGTAGAAATCAGTGCTGGAGAGGGAGAAGCCTTGGGTCAATTAAGAGAGATGCTGGAGATTAAAAAATGGGGCAATCTGAGGGTTTTTTTTTCTGAGCAAGAATCCATCCTTGACCCTTAGGGTAGTTCTTCCACAAAGGACAGCCTGACCAGTGCGTAGTGGGATCTGCATCCAGGTAAGCTGGCTTTACCTAGCTTTCAATATGGAGGTCTGGAGGAGTGTGCCTACTTCCGCTGCAACCACAGACCAGAGTCAGGCGGCAATGATCTTTTCTGCAGATTACGGATCTGTTACGAGCAAGATGCCATTCTGGATCAAGTATCTGAATCTGTGTTGGGTTGCCATGACAAAAATCTCCCAAAGCTGAGCAACTTTTCTGTGACAAGATCTCTGTGTCTAATGGTACTGGTGGCCATAGGGTCCAAGCCTTATGGTGCTGGCATCATGAAGAGGGCTCCCCGGATGCACCACAATCAGATCCAGAACCAGGAAGGGAACTGTGTGTATGCACAAAGAGGTCAAGCGTTTGGGCTGGCCTGTGTTACTCACAATGGGGAGACGCTATTTATTTCACATGTAAGGGTAGGCTTTACTTTTCAGAAAGTCCTAGCTTTTGAAGGTTCTACCACCTTTTCTTGAGGGATAAACACATCTAAATCATAGCATCAGGGTTACCTAGGAACCCTACTGAAGTTAGCAAGGTCAACTCTTGGAGACTGGGGGATGGGAACAGGTGTGACCTGCTCCACAGACTCCAAATGCTGAGCTGTGCTTTTTTTTTTAAAGCCAAAACACTAAAGCCTGACTGAGAATAGATATATCATTAAAGATAACATTGATACTTTTTAAACTTATATTTAATATATAACTAAATCCAAGACATAAGTTCTATTACATGAAAGCCCATACAACTATTTGCTGTGTGCATGAAGAATGCTCTCTAGAGCCTGGGGCTGTGAGAACTGGAGATTTGTTGAAATCTGATATAATAGTTCTAAGGTAAAAATCCCAGGGTAATCCTCAGGGTCCCATCCATCACCCTTGATGTCATACTACAAGAGAGACACTGTCAGTGAGATTGGGTCCCAAAACACTAACTGTTCAGAGAAGATAATAAATATACAAATTTGCACATGCTCATACTTGGTCTGGTCCCACAAAGACTAGAAGACACTTGAAATGTAAAATTGAAATAGGAAGACATCCGTAAGCGTTAAGATATAGCGTCAGGGCAAGGATGCATGGGAATGGGATGCTATCTGGGGGCACTGATGGGGAAGGGACCATAGCTCATTTTTGTTTTAGTTGTTCGCTGTATCCCAGGCTGTCCTTGAATTTATGATCGTCCTGCCTCAGCCTCCCAAGTGCAGTAATGACAGCCACCATGCCTAGCTTAGAACATAGTTTGGAAAGCCAAAAAGACCTCTGTGTTGTGGAAGAGCAGACAAGTTTAACTGTTTTTTCTGGTGCCCAAGCAGAAAAGAAATGTGACTAGCACCTATTTGTCATCAGGCCAAGAGCTCTGTCTCCATACAGCACAGCTGAGAGATGATCTGTAGCTAAGAACATCAGGGAATTTTAGGTATCATTGAAACCGGTGGAATGGAGCTCTAATTTCCCACAAGTCAAGGGATCTCCCATCCCTTAACCACATCAGGAAAGTCACAGCCTGTTCTGTCCCTACAGGTCTGTCCCAACGTTCTGAAAGTGGTTTATCCACACAACATTCACCATGGCTCCCTGTGTTCCAGTCACTTTGTTGCTTCAACAGACACTGGGGTGTGCTTTCCAATCTTCCCCGAAGCACAGAAGAGCCTCTGGCTTCTAAATGCGCTGCCCGCAGCCAGCCCACGAGGATCAACCCGGTTTAGTGACCACCTGAGCTGAAGAGAACTGCCTGGCCTGGAGCTCCTGGCATCTGATGGGTGTTGGTTCGAGTGTGCTCACTCCATCCCCTTATCTCAGCTTGGGGCAGTGCTGCAGGGATGTCCTTGCTTCCTAAACACAGCACACAGCTGGCTGGAGCTCCATGGAGACTACATCACAGCTCAGCTTTTCTCTCCGCTCGCTTCTGCTCCCTTCCCTTGATGGTTACTGTTGTCACCTTGATAGGATGTAGAATCCCCTAGGAGACAAATCCGATCTTGTCAGTGAAGGAGTCTCTAGATAAGGTTAATTGGGGTTGAATAATCCCCCTAAATGTGGGCAGTTCCCTCCCACCATGGTCTAGAGTCCCAGACTGAACCAAAAGGGGAGAGCAAGCGAGTACCAGAATTTCTCTCTCTGTGTCTCCTCATTGCAGACACAATGTGAGCAACTGCTCACACTCCTGCTACCAGGCCTTCTCTACCATGATGGACTATGCCCTCAACTGTGACCCACGTACAAAACTTCCTTCTTTAAGTTGATTTGACCAGGCATTTGGTCACAGCAATAAGAAAAGTAATTGATGCTATCCTTTCCTATAGGCTTGCATCCTAAAAGCCTTTTCCAATGAGCCTCAGCCATCCTCTCAGAGCAAACTTAGGGGAGAAGGAAAAGAGATACTAGGTGAGCCCTTTACAGCTACCTGCCTCACCTCTGTCACAGCAGGTAGGAGGAGGAAGGGTGCTTGTTTCGTAGTGTTCCAGAGACTGGGTAGTTCAGTGTGCAGCCCCCCTACTTGCCTCCTAGGGTTCTAGAGCTCCTTTCTCTTCATCCATTAAAAACTTACCTTGGAGGGGCTGGTGAGATGCTTCAGTGGTTAAGAGCACTTGCTGCTCTTGCAGAGAACTTGAGTTCTCTTCCTAGCACATGCATCAGGTGACTGAAAACCATGTATTACTCCACCTACAAAGGATCTGACACCTTCTGCCCTTGACTGGTACTCACAAAACATGGTATACCACTCTCAAAGACACATACACATAAATAAAATATAAAGATGAATCTTTAAGTTCTTTTGATGTACTTTTAAAACTAACCTAGGACTGTTTGCGTATATCTAACGAAAGGGAAATGGACTCGGTGACTTGAAAGCATCATAATTTTAATCCTTGAAACATTTAAAGATATAATCACACTCTTCTACATCTTAATCTGCATTTTTCAGAGAGCCCCCATTTGTGTGAATGCAAACTAAAGGATGCCACAATATACTGCTTGCATTTTCAATGCTCTGTATTTTAGTAAATATGTTTACGTCACCACCATTGAACATTCAATAAGCATCTACCAGATGGACCCTATGGCACTTGAAAAGTCAGCAGGATGGTACGTTGGCATGTTTAAATTTGGCTCAGATTACATGAAGCAAAGTGACTGAATAAGTTAGTTTAGAAATTGCATTCCTATTACATGGCTGTTGCTGCTTCTCCTTCTTCCTTTTCTTCTCTAGCTGCCAGATGGTGTGCATCAAATTAGACAGCCTGGATGTCTGCATGTGAGTATCAGGGTCAGTGCAGACTTTTGTGAAATCGTCCTACCAAGGACACAACACTCCACCACAACCCACACCCACACCAGTCATGGTGCTGAGGCACAATGGGGGATCCAGCAACAGTTTTAAACGACTATTGAGAACTTCTGGAGCAAAACTTTGTTTTGTGCAATTTTTAAAAATCGTTCTTAAAATTTTCAGTTTTGGTTTTAGGTTTCGTTTGCTTGTTTTTGTTCTTTTTTTTTTCCAGACAGGGTCTCACTATGTAGCTCTGGCTGCCTTGGAGCTCACTAGCAGAGAAAGCTTATCAGGAAACCTCAAAGCCCAGTCCGCAGTGGCACACCTGCTCCAACAAGGCCACACCTCCTAATGTTTCTCAAACAGTTCTATCAAGTGAGGACCAAGTATTCAAGTATATGAGCCTATGTGGAACATCCGCCTTCAAAACACTGCAATCATCTTCACTGTAGGACTGTAGTGCAGGGGCGAGAGATGTAAGAAGAGCAGCAGTCCCGTCAGACACACAGCGAGTGCTCAGAACAGACATCCACTATTAAGCTACAGGAGATCTGAACAAAGCAAATGTCCCCTGATATCTCACTGTTGGGTCTTATACGGAAACGTCACCTCTGAGAAGCAGAATACACTGGTTGTCCATCACATTGGACCAGGAATGATCCTGAATGTCTGGATGAACACAGGAATGATTCTCCTCTCTCTCTCTCTCTCTCTCTCTCTCTCTCTCTCTCTCTCTCTCTCTCTCTCTCTGTGTGTGTGTGTGTGTGTGCGTGTGCACGTGTGTGTGTGTGCATGCATCCTGGTGCCTCATCAACACTACTAAACACAGAAAACTAAAAAGTGTAGCTATCTATGTCCATATTCTTATACAAGGAAATACAGTATTGACAATAAAAGATAGCTCAGTTTACAGATAAAGGAGAGTTCTCCAAGATACATAAGGGGAAAAGCAAGATGTAAAATATTGTAATTTATGCAAAATTCATGGATCTATACAATATGTTAATACATAGCCTATATATATGCCTACATGGACACGCATGTGTATATATATATGATATATATGATATGTATATATAAATATATACAATAAAGAGATATAGATAGAGATTTATGGTAAATGATAGATGATAAATAGGAATATAGATGATATAGATAGGAAGGAGAAAGGGTATAATATAGAGATACAACATTTGTATTTTTCTTAGTTTGAGTTCCTCCAGAATAAACACCGAGCAAAACACAGGTGTGACCAAAGAATGCTCCATAGGGAAGTGGAGGGAGGCAAGGGAAGACAGTCAACCAGGGGCATTATCAACTACCAGGTTACCATTGATGACACTGAGGGCAACTGGGTTGTTGCTCTGTAGGGGATGCCTAGAAAGCCAGTTGTGCAGAACTATCCAACAGAGCTCACTCACTGCCAGCCAGGAAGCTGGGCATTTATCCCCTCTGTTCCCTGTCTTTGGCTGTGGTCCATTACCAAAAGCTCTGACTCTCAGGCAATTCCCGTACACTGACAATGCCCCAGAGGCCAACTGAAAAGTCTCCTGCAAGACGGCCAGGTGTACACAGAGAGCAGGACTCGGTGTGCTGAGGTGAAAGCCGAGGGGAGGATCGTACACAGGCGGGGAGCTGGTGTTGGTGTCTGGGGAGAGGAAGGGTGACTGGAAGAGTGCAGGAAGTGTCTGTTGCCTCTAGGAAGTCTATTGCACATTGGAATGCTGAGCTTCCAAACCCTTTGAAAAGAGGAAATTGGGTGACACCTGGGCACCGTTCCTGCAGTGGCCAGTGGCCAGAGCTAGGAGGCAGCATCTGATTGTGAGGACGACAGGAACCTGATCACAGTGTTTCAAGTCAGAGGTGAAGCTTTCTCTCAGAGCCACACATCAGCAAGGGGAAGACCTGGGCTGAGGCTGAGCAATGCCGTGACAGATCTAGACTTCCGTGTCATCTTCACCATGTGGCATTGCTCCTCATGACCTCAAGATGGCTGCTGCACATCCAGCTACACAATTGTGCTTCAGGCAAGAAATGGAGGTGAGGAGAAATCTCTCCTAGCAAGACTCTGCCCTTGTATATGTGAGAGAAAGTCTCTCCAGGGTCTTCCGCTCAGGTCTGAAAGATGAGAAGTGAGCCTCAGTGATAACACTTTATGTCCACACTTTGCTAGTTGGTCTAGGGCAGTGGTTCTCAACCTGTGGGTGATGCCCCCCTTTGGGAGTCACCTAAGACCTTTGGAAAAAACAGATATTTATATTATGATACTTAACAGTAGCAAAATTATAGTTATGAAGTAGCAATGAAAATAATTTTGTAGTTGGGGGGTCACTACAACAAGAGGAACTGTATTAAAGGGTCGCAACATCAGGAAGGTTGAGAACCACTGGTCTAGGGGGTTGAGTACTTCCTTAATGCTTCCAAGGATGAGGAAAGAAGAGAGTTGGTGAAGAACCAAAATTCCTTCATTTTTATTTTCTGCCTCCATCTTGTGTCTTGTATAAACTATTTCCCATAAAACATTCCACTCCTCAGAAATAGCTAGGGGCAAAAATAACAGGGTAGTCATCTGGAAAGTACAGCTAACCACAGAATGTCCCCACCCGAAGGTTAGCTGATATGAAAACTTGACAAGCAACAGGCAAGGTTCAAAAATAAAATTTCTGAAAAGTCCCTAGACACAAGTCAATTAGGTTTGAACCCATCAACCCACACCCTGCTAATGTAACTTTTCTGGGTTTTATCTTTAAACAATGCCCTCTAGAAAGGCAGGGTACCTCCTCTTGCCACTGCCGTGCCAGTTGCTTTGACGAGGTCCCTGCTGGCTTGCATTGTGCACACGATAAACCTTGCTTTTGCATTTTGGTGAGTAGGTCTCCCTGGTGGTATTTTGGGGTCCCCATGGACTGAACACAGTGGTTGGAAAGATTAAAGAACTCAAACTAAAATATCTCTGCTTACACAGATTCTCCCAAGTCCATGATCCCAGCAAGTGTCTGGGCCCACTTTCTCTACCAGTGTGCACCACGCTGCTGCTGTTCTTATTTGAGCCCCACATAGAGGTGTGCTTTGGGTTTCTCCCTTGTAATAGAGACCTTTTAGCTTAGGATGGGCCTCTGAGGCTCCCTGCTCCCACTTAATCTGTTCTGGTCTTTGTCCCTAGCTTCTGCTTATGTCTAGGCTTGGCCAATTTACATTATGTCCAAAGAAGTGATTGAAAGTCACTGATCCACCTGTTTAAAGTGATTTTGAAAGCTGAGGATAGTAATGATATGGATTCAGCACTCAGGAAGCTGAGGCAGGAATGTTGTAATCTACAGGCCTGGCCTGTCACCTGGGTACCCTGTCCCTTTAAGAGACAAGCTTTGCCCACTCCCAACCTCTCTCCATCCCCTCTGCTGAGGCAAGTGGATCTCAGATCTCCTGTCTCTTTGCCAACCCTCTTTTTCTGCCTGGCCCTCTTCTAAAGAGGTAACCATTACCTCTCTACCTTCTTCTCTTCCCCCTTCTTTCCTCCCTCTCTCTTTTCTCTTTCTCTGTCCCCCCTTCTTTCTCTTCCCTTATCCCCTCCCCTCCATAACCTATTACTCTTATACCTGTAGGACCCAGCCATGACAAGCTCAATAGAGGCCTGGGTCTCAGTAGTTTTCCCCAAGGCAATACCTGGTTGCAAGAAAGACCATAAACTGAGACTATCCAGGCACCACCCAGGAAGAGACCATCCAAAGGAAATTCCTAATGTTCCAACCATTGTAGATAGGATCAGCTGCCAGCACACACCCATTGCTTTTCACCAGGACACTCCTAGACAAATGTCAGCCAATCAGGGGTCCTAAACCTTAGAAATCCCTCACCCCCACCTTTGCTACTATAAAAACCAACTCTGAGCTCGGGGCTCTCCGATCACTCCAATATGTTGGACGCAGAGAGACCAAGTTTGCAAACTTGTGAAAGAATAAAGGCTCTTTGCTTTTACATACAGGACTTGGTTTCTTGTTTGGTTTTGAGGGGACTCCATGATCTGGGCATAGCAATACCCACTAAATAAATGCTACATTCAAGCTATTTCTGCATGGCTTATCTGCCTCTCTCTCACCCTCCGCAGTCTCCCACCTGCCAAGGGGACCCGATGAGGACTGGGGTGGCCCTGCCGCTATCCCTTGTGGCACCAGCGGTCTCACTTCTTTATAAATGATAACAAGGAGAATCATGAGTTTGAAGCCAGACTGAATTATATAGTGAGTGCTATGCCAGCCTGGACCACATGAGACCCTGCCCTCACAACACCCAAGAAATCCAGAGATGAGGTGACGTGAACTGCCACCCTCTAGATGTGACACAGCCATTGCACTATGAACCCACTGCAACCGTGACTGCCTACATAAAACCATCCACATTTCCAGCAGCATGTTGGAAGGCACGTGAGGGTCTACCCCTCGCTTGAGGAACTATTGGCAATTAAGGGAGGGGAAGTTATTTTTCTTCAGGGGGTGTTGTAGGAAAAGCGGGCTGCTTGTCGTCCCAGCCGCCCAGCTAGCTGTGCCAATCTGGAGGAGGAGGAGCGGGCCACGTTCCTGGTGCCCGGCTAGCTTACACCCGAAATAACCATACAGAAATTGTATTAATTAAATTACTGCCTGACCAATTATATCTAGCCTCTTCTTGGCCAACTCTCACATCTTGATCTAACCCATTTCTGTTAATCTGTGTTTACCATGAGGTTGTGGCTTACCGGCAAAGATCCTAACCAGCATCAGTCTCAGACAGGAGTTTCATGGCATCTCTCTCTGCCTGCCTTCTTTCTCCCAGCATTCAGTTCTCTTTTCCCTGCCTATCTAAGTTCCGCCCTATCAAAAGGCCAAGGCAGTTTCTTTATTCAACCAATGAAAGCAACACATAGTCAGAAGGATCTCCTACACCAAGGGGGTGTAGTCAGATGTGAAAGTAGAAGGGGAACTCGTTGGAAAGAAGGAACGAGAGGGAGTGGGAAGAGTGTAAGACAAGGAAATTGGGAGAGAGTATGATAAAAATGCATTATATACATGTATTCACATTATATACATGTATGCCACAGCCAAGGGTGGTTGCTTTAAATAAATTTAAAATGGTTTTTAAAAAAAAAAAATCCTTGGCCATGCTGGTCATGTTGTGGATTTGGTGAACAGTAAGAACATCCTGCCACTGCTACCTTGTCCTATTCTTCCTTGTGATTGACACTGATGGTCTCCTGCCATACTCAAGGCTACTGAAGTTCCTAGAGGAGGTCTTTACTCACTACAGGGAAATTGGTGGTTTATGGAAAGTCCAAATCCCACCCCTCCTAACACCCCCTTTATCCCTAACTACTATTTCAACACAGCGTACAGTATCCAGGGTAGTTCAAAGGCCTAAAGTGTGTGGCAAAATGCATCATTTGTAAAATCCCAGTAGTCATTAAAGGTGTGAGCATTCTTTACACAAACGGGGCAAGAGGAAGTGTTGGCTGTGGCATATAACTCAAGTTGTTGTGGTCCTGAGAAGGATACCAAGGGATGGAAGCAAAATTTCAGGTCCCGCTAGAAAGGGCAAGGCAAAACACACCTCTCGAAAGCACCAACCCTTTTCCCCTTTCTTCCTCCGGATCCCTCTCTGCTCAGGGTCATTCTCTTTTTTCTTACCTGTTTCCCCTAGCCCCATCCCCCACTCCCACCCTCCACACCTACTAGTGTACTTCAGAGAGCACTAGGGAAGGCTCAGCACATTTCTGAACAAAGCCTTAATTTGGCTTCAACATAGACATTCAAATTTATGCAGGATGCAGGGCCAAGTTGCTTATTCAGATGCACTTCAAGTTGAGCTTGACGTCAATGTTCAAACCAGAAGCTCTGGGATGTGCAGAGCTGGGCAGAGCCCCAGCAAGTTTCGCCTCTCTCAATTTACATGCTCAGGGTAGTCTCTGTGGCAGGAACCCTCGGGAAGAAGAAAGGTCTCCCTGGCTAGCACAGTGACCCAGGCGGGCCTGGCCGCTCAGTAGCATCTGCTTATGCTATTTGATGAACTTTGAGTTCCTCCTACACCCAGGCGCGGTCCTGGACCCTGAGGATTCGAAGATTCCCTCAACTGTGCTTAGCCCCTCTGGAGCTCAGCCCCTGAAGGAGGCTACATAAGTGACATCCCCTCTATAAGAGCTTCCAGAATCTGAAGATCAGGTCTTGTGGAACTGAGTGTGTGCCTGAATTCTCTGGGGTCCTGGGAAAAGTGTCAACTTCGGTGCAGTCCAAGTGGGGTGGGGTCCCAGAGCTTGCAAATCTAATGAGTCCCCAGGTGAGCCTAAACCTCTAGCCTACTGCCCCACTTTGAGCAGTGCAGTCCTTGGAGTGGGTGTCAGCCGGAAGAGGAGGCCTAGGGAAAGGGGCTAAGAGAATCCCCTGGGGAGCAATTAGTGACCGCTTCCTCTGCACTGCAGAAGCCCATGCTTCCGTTCTGCGTAAACAGTATCAACAGCCCTTTTCCAGGCTTTGCCCTCACAGTGAGGCCACCTGCCACTGTGCTGGCACAAACCTGAGGAGTAATTTTCAGTTGTAGGCAGAGCCATCTCAGGAGACTCATGGTTGGAAAGGATGCGTTGCCCAGGCATGGAATAAGGGGGCACGATGGCTGAATTCTTTGGACAGTGTACTGGGTGGTGTTTATTGTCATTTTGACATAAACTAGGGTCACCTGGGAGGAGGAATCTCCATGGAGGTATTGCCTAGATCAGATTGGCTGTATGAACATGTTCGTGGAGCATTTACTTGATTGCTAGTTGATGTAGGAAGACCCAGTCCACTGTGGGCAGCACTATCCCTAGGCAGACACGCCTGGGCTATATAGGAAAGCCTGCCAAGCCTGCACCAGAAGGGGCTACAGCACTCCTCCATGGGCTCTGCTTTAGTTCCTGCCTCCAGGTTCCTACCCTGACTTCCTTCAGTGATGGCCTGTGACCTGGAAGTGAAAGATGAGGTGAACCCTTTCTTCCCCAAGTTGCTACTGTTTACGGTGTTTTTCCCAGCAATAGAAAGCAAACTAGAACAGCCTTCCTTTCTCTTTGCTGTTGTCACTGAAAAAGGGTGTTTGTGTGCAGCACATATTCTCCTAGTTCTCTATGGAGCCCTTCACTCCCCGACTTGCACAGCTTGCTGCACTGCTCAGAATTCTTAAGGATTCCATACATAGAAGATACTCAGTAAAGGCTTCAACAGTCTTGAGCAGAAAACACATACTCTTTATTCTTTGACTTGACTTTTTTTTAAGATAGGGTCTTATGATGTAGCCCTGACTGGTTTAGAACTCTGGAACTCACTATATAGACCGTACTGGCTTCCAACTCACAGATATTCACCTGCCTCTCTCTACATCCTGAGTGCTGGGATTAAAGGTCTGTGCAACTGTACCCAGTTTATTCTTTTGGCTTTTAAAGCCTGAAGTCAGAGTCTAGTAACAGACTTCTATTTTCAAAAATCTCCCCCCACCCACTCTCTATGTTTTACTAGGGATGGAACTCATACAAACTAAGCATATACTATAGCAGTAGCTACATTTTTAACCAAATGGAAAGGGGGGTTGTTTTCTGACTTTTAGACTTCTGAATCTCTATTTAGAAGATTTTTTTCTCTTCTATGTATGTGCGTGTGTATGCATGCATGTGTGTGTGTGTGTGTGTTGCTGCAGATCTAAATCAAAGCCCCCTGTGTGCTAAGCAAGCACTCTTTCACTGTGCTAGTCCCCCAACCATCCTGTTCCTTTTTAATAAAGCAGTGTGTCAAGAACCCACTGTATGTTAACCTTTGAAAAATCAGCAAATTCTCAGTCCCTCAGATTCCAGATATGTGCTCGTCTATGAACCAAGGCTGTGTAACAAACAGGACCTTCTGTTTTGTTTTTGTGGGTTTTTGTTTGTTTGTTTTTGGTTTTTTTTTTTTGAGCCAAGGCTTCTCTGTGTAGCCCTGGCTGTCTGAATCGTACTCTGTAGATCAGACTGGGCCTCCAAACTCAGAAATCCACCTGCCTCTGCCTCCAGAGTGCTGGGATTAAAGGGATGCAGCACCACAACTGGGCTAAACAAGACCTTCTGTAATACTTAGTGTTTGGTTTATTCTTAAGAAAAGCCGCTCTGCCAACACAAAGAACTCCAATCAAACCAGATTAGACCGAATTAAAATGCCTGTGTTTAATAAATACAGCATTCTCAGGTGGACTGAGACAGCATGGCAGGGAGAGGAGCCCATGCTAACCCGAAACCACAGGTTCCCTTTTCCCAGCGGTGAGCCTAAATACCCTATGGGAGTGGTCCTGACCCTCCCTAGGGAGGGGTCAGCACTTGGCAGACAGGGAGTAGGAATCTGGACCAAGACAACTCCCAGGCCAGGGGCTGGGCTGATGCTTCCAATCATTCATCCCAGAGTCCTTGGATATAGGGGTGTTAGTGGGCTGGGGTCTCACTTCCAATCATTCATCCCAGAGTCCTTGGATATAGGGGTGTTAGTGGGCTGGGGTCTTACTTCCAATCATTCATCCCAGAGTCCTTGGATATAGAGGTGTTAGTGGGCTGGGGGGTCTCACTTTCAATCAAACATTTAGCTGGCCCTGCAATTGATGGTTGGCTTGGAGGTTCTGCTGCTATGGCCTGGTCTGGTTCATATCTAGAGGTCTTCCTCTTGTCAGAAGACTCAGACTGGTCCTGATTGGACACCTGGAATGACCAGGCTATGCTCTGGATGCTCATCTTAAAGGCAAGCTGTCCCAGACACATTCTCATAGAAGTGGTCGAGACACATGCACACAAGCAGGGACACAATGGTTTGTCCCCAAGCCTAGCTTTGCATTATGTCTTCTCTAATTCCACTGGGCAAAGAAAGTCACATAGCTGCACCAGAGTCCAGGTGGAGGACACTGAGGCTAGACTGAAAGGGTCTGGATTCAGGGAAGAGAGAAAGACTGGGCTGCTACGCAATCCATCCACCTGCGTTTTCACATGCCAGAGAAGAACATCAGTTACAGCTAATCTGATCCAAGCAACAGCCCTGCACCCAGTACACAAATATCCAACCTTCTCTGCTCCCAGAAAGGCAGAACAGCTGGAGAAAGTCAGGAGGAAACAAAGGCATCCGAGAGGAGGGAGAGCAGCCGAGTTTTTACTGACAATGGTCTATTCATAATCCATATTTAATTCGTACTCAAAAGGACGCATTTACAATCTACCAGGCTTTAAAGTCCCTGCCCATAAGCGAGGCTCTGCAGCAGCAGAAATACCAAGATTTCTGCCTGTTGCAAAAGCAAGAGCCTGAGCTGGCAAGGTAAACAAAGGCAAACAAAACAGCAAAGGGCAGCGCAGAGTTGTGGGGAGGTCTCTAGCAGTGTGTCATGGATGGGATGCTCTTTCGTTCAACATCTTCATTAATGATCTGGGAGAGGGCAAAAACAGCCCACTGATTATCATCAGAGTGATGCTGAATTGAGAGTTGTGGCTTGCACCAAAGGAGGGGCCTCTGAGAGGACCAGACAGGAAATACTGGTTAGCTCAGAGAAGGCCAAAGGCACGTAGGAAAAGCATACAGCACCCACCAGGGAGGGATCCAGCCGTTTACATCCTGTCCGGAGCCACCCAGGGTATTCACAAGTCAGCCAGAAGGACAAACTTTCCTCTCAAGAGGGTGGCCCAAGTAGTTATATACAGGCAAGCCATGGCAGGAAAAGGAAGAGATCAGACAAAGGAATACACACACCAGTGCAGCGGTAGGGGAGGCCTGACATCCTTTCCTTCATAGCCTCCTTCCCCCTAGGAAGCAAGCTCATGAAAACATAAACCCATCATTTATGCTGATCTGTTTTCAGCTGTGTGCCCAGCACCTGGAATTATGTGCGTGCAACAAAGCCATCCCTTGATAAGTATTTGTTAAATGAATTCAAAACAGAAGTAAGGAAAACAGGTCATTGGGGAAGAAAAGGGGGATCAGATGGAGAGGGCAGGGCACAAGACAGGTTGACAAGGAGGTAAATAGAATCAAAGTACATTGAGTACATGTATGAAAATGCTATAATGAAACAGTTATTATATGGAATTAGTATATATTAATAAAAAAATACTTTGGGGCCGGCAAGAGGAAAGCACATGGCGTTAAAGCTGAGGAACAGAGTTTGATACCTAGAACCCATGCAATAAATGGAGAGAATCAACTTTGCATGTTGTCCTCTGACCTCCACATGTGCATCATGGTTTGCCCCGTGAATAAACAAACAACAAACAAACAAATAAATGTTCAAAAATTTTAAAAGCCAAGTATGGTGGTACATGCCTTCAATCCTAGCAGGGACGGGGGAATCTCTGAGTTCCAGGCAAGCCTGGTCTACAGAATGAATTCCAGACAGCCAAGGCTACACAGAGAAATCTTTTCTTGAAAAGCAAAAAAACTTGAAAAATAATGTTTAAGAATCAGTAAAAAAAAAAAAAAGAATAAACAAATAAAAAATAAAGATCTAAAAGAAGAAAGGAATGGGGTGGGGAAGGAGAAATGGATCATGGCTCTTCAAGAAGGAATCAAAAGATGCTTTGTCTCCATAAGGAACAAACCAGCGTGAAGACAGAGCAAAAAGAAAATAAAGAAACAGAACAGAAGCTGGGCATGGAGAGAAGAGAAGCAAGGAAGAGTTGAGCAAGTTCTCCTGAGACCAGACACCCACTTGACTTTGCAATAGAAACCCTCCTGGTGGCAGTCGCGGCAGTCACACTGCTCACAGGCCTGAGCCTGCCGCTGTCTGGGTTCGGGGCATCTTCTTTTGATTAGCCATCACAGTACAACACAGACACTCTAAGTACCTTCTCATGCTGCTCCCATTTTGCATGATGAACAGGGACTGAAGAAAAAGTCCCCAGATCTGTGGCTTTGTGATCCCCCCACCATGGTCTTATTCTGCCTGCCATGCAGTCAGGGGTGGTGGATGGGGATAGTAGGAGGATGGGTTAGAGACAGAGCAAAAAGGGAAAGTAATTAACCAGGTCAAGATGTCACAAAGACTCCTCGAGCCTGCCCTCAGGGAGTCACACCCAGACTCCTCCAGGATTGAAACCCTTCCCTGTCTGGCACCGGAGGGCTATAGCTGTAGTCTTTAATACTGTATTTAGTTCTATATTTCTCTGGAAATGTGTGTTTTAGAGAGCACACACATCACTCATTACGGACCCCTGTTTTGATTTGTTTTTGTTTTTTTGTACTCCTTAACGGCTTGTCCTAGGGCTTTTGTTGCTGTGATAAAACACCGTGACCAAAAGGCAGCTTGGAAAGGAAAGGGTTTACATTATCTTACATCTTGCAGTCCATTATCCAGGGAAGTCAAGGCAGGAACTTAAGGCAGGAACCTGAAGGCAGGAGCTGAAGCAGAAGCCAGGGATGGGTGCTGCTTACTGGCTTACTCCTCATGGCTTGTTCAGCCTGTGTTCTTACAGCACTCCTGACCACCAGCCAGGGGTGGCCCCACCCCCAATAGGCTGAGCCTTCCCGCATCAATCACTCCTTAAGAAAAGGCACTCATGTCTTCCTACAGGCAGCACAGAGCTGCCCATGTGACACCTTGAGCACCGAACCTCAGGCGACAGTTCCTTTCAAGAGGAATTTTGTTCCCTTGACTCTAAAACAAATCTCACTGTCCTTGGCAACCCTTGCCATGAAGCTACTGGTTCCTTGTCACTTTTCCTTTTGGTGAATTTTAAAACAATTGTTTATTTTGTGCAGCACTTACTATGTTGTGAAATAAAGTTCCCAGGTTGGTTGACAGAAAGAAGTTCTTGTGGAGAGCTGGAACGTGGCAGGCCCAGAACCTAATTATCTTGGGCTGTCTTTAGTTACCTTAACTCATTACCCAGCTCAGTGTCTGACCTAACACTCTTGACTATCCTTTTGGAATGCCCTAACAGACCACTAAGCATGTACTATCTGGTAATATCAGAGGTCTCTAGCAGAGGTTTCTCTGCCTACCTGATGTCCTCCACCAATGTATTTGGAAAGGTTCTTGACTTAGGACTTTCTTCTGTTCTGTCACTATGCCACTGGCTGGTCTACTTTTATATATGTGTTCCCAGCTAAACCATCCAAGTTCCTTTTACCCTAAAAATGAGGTGTACTTCACTAGATCCCCAAATCATACATTCTGGGGTATTTTCCTTAACTGTTGCATATTGCTGGGCTGGAGGGAACAATTGCCTTTCATCTTTGATAACATCATTATGACCAGGGAGTGTATTCAATGCTTAATGGCCTTCTCCACCATTAAGACATCTAGCTCTCTGGAATTCTAAGCCAAGACAGGCTCTTCCTAAAGTCGCTTGTGGTCACAGCGTTTCATCACAGCAACCGGAAAGCAGCAAATGCACTCCCCTGATCATAATGGTGATATCAAATATAAGAGGTACCTGACTTCTCCAGCTGTCAAGGAAAACATCCCAGAATGTGTAGTCTAGGGATCCAATGAAATAAACCCATCCTAGGTGGGAAGGAACTTTTACTAGCTCAGCAGGGAAGACACACACATACAGGTTGATCACCCAAGGCTTGAATATTAGCACCAACTCCATATTCCTGTCAGTGCACAGGACAAACCTGAGACACAGCAGGTATGAGAATAAGGGATACAGCATATAAAGCTGACCTGATACACATCTTCTAGCTATCATACAGAAGCCTGTGATTTTCAGGAGAAAATGGAAAATAGAGATTAAAGGAAGAAGAAAATGTTTGAGGGAATTGCCATTTGCTATTCCAGCTGGTTTTTATCTTTGGTGATTGCGTTAATTCAACATGTAACTATCTAGAAAAATGGTCAAAGATAATTTAGCTTTACAGCCCCCTCTCAGTTAGAGGAAATCATGCTAGTCTGGTTCCAGGGAGTGGAAATAAAACTCATGAATGGGCAGCCTACTATAGCTGGAGTTTTATAGTAACTCAAGAAAATGAAGGATGAGCCAGGCAGTGGTGGCACACGCCTTTATCCCAGCACTCAGGAGGCAGAGGCAGGCAGATCTCTGTGAGTTCAAGTTCAAGGCCAGCCTGGTCTACAAGAGCAAGTTCCAGGACAAGGCTACAAAGAAACCCTGTCTCAAAAAACAAAACAAAAAAAAAAGAAAGAGAGAGAGAGAGAGAAACGAAGGAAGGAAGGAATGAATGAACCTACTAATTTATGAAAAAATGTTTTAGAAACCATATCTAAATTCAAAGACATTAAAAAATATTAAAAATTAATAAGAAATTCTAGAGGTTGTGTCAGAACTAGAGATAAATTCTGGACTCTATGTGTTCTCAATCCCCTCCTTTCATCCTTCCTGTCCAACCTTGTCCCCTCCTTCTTCCAACTTTATCTCCAAGCAGAACAAAATTCTGTATCAAAGGAAAAGATCACTGTGGTCTGTTTTAGACTAAAACTTAGAGGGAAAGCAGATCCTGTATGAATATTTCATATATTTCAAAGCTTCCATTTGCAAGGGCATTTGCCCTAAACTGATGAGTATTTTTGAAATATTTATTTTATTAATTATTTGTATGTGTGTGTGTATATGTGTGTGTGTGTGTGTGTGTGTGTGTGTATGTGTGCATGAGTATGTGTGCAGGTACCCCAGATGCCAGAAGAGGGCATCAGATCCCTCTGAGCCAAAGTTACAGGCACTGATTAACCATGAACTTTATGAACAATGGGATGCTGGGATTCAAATGTCCATTCTTATGACAGAACAGCAAATTCTCTTAACCATTGAGCTGTCTCCAGCCCCTGATTAGCTCTTAAACAGTGAAATACAGTAACCTAAATCTGCACAACAAGCTTAGTTTAATCTTCTTTCTTTGGCTGGGTCTTTCTTACATCAAACACATATAGAGATGTAAAGTTTGCATTTTTGTTTTAACTGAGATGCAAGTACACTCTGAGCTAACATAATTGTATTACATGTGTTCAGGATAATTGTTTTTATGTATCATTTTGAGTATAAAACAGCAAGGGGCAAAACTCACTCTGTCCTTGAAATTCATGAAAATGACAGAATAGCAAAACAAAAAGTCATTTTGTTTTATTTTACACTACAATTTAAACTCTCAGAATTACTAATTTAAGAGGTATGTATGAAGGAGTTGGAGAGATGGCTCTGTGGTTAACAATAGCACCAACTACTGTTCTGGAGAACCTGGGTTCAAGTCCTAGCATCCATAAGGCAGCTCACAACTGTCTGTAACTGTAGTTTCGGGGGCCCGACACTCTCATACATGCAAGCAAAACACCAATGCACATGTTCCTCCTGCCTATGTACCTCTTGTCTGTATGGGGATCAGGAACATATGGTGCAGTTGGGTCAAACAAACTTGTTTACGGGAGTGAAAACGTGGCTTGTCATCGCCCATAAATAATAGCCTCTAGGGCTGGAGAGATGGCTCAGTGGTTAAGAGCACTGACTGCTCTTCTAGAGGACCCGGGTTTAATTCCCAGCACCCACATGGCAGCTCACAACTGTCTGAAGATCCAGTTGCAGGGAATCTGACACCTTCACACCAGTGCACATAAAATAAAGTTAAATAAACCATTAAAAAAAATTGGCCGAGCGGTGGTGGTGCACGCCTTTAATCCCAGCACTCTGGAGGCAGAAGCAGGCAGATCTCTGAATTCGAGACCAGCCTGGTCTACAGAGCTAGTTCCAGGACAGGCTCCAAAGCCAAAGGGAAACCCTGTCTCAAAAATAAACAACAACAACAACAAAAAAATAGCTGCATTTCAGGAAGTATCTGTGCTTAGACAAGCCACGTTTTCACTCCCCTAAACAAGTCTGTTAGACCCAGCTGCACTGCACTGGGTATGCTTGATCACCATGTAGGCAAGAGGTACATAAGCAAGAAATACATTAGGATGTAAGCTTGCCCCTGATTGGATGTAGGCAGTAGATACATAGGTAGGAAATACATCAGATGCATGCTTGCCTTTGATTGGATCAGATAGAAAATGAAGTGAAGTGTGGGTTTCCCCTTTTTTTTTCTTTTTTTCCCAAGACAGGGTTTCCCTTTAGCTTTGGAGCCTGTCCTGGAACTCGCTCTTGCAGACCAGGTTGGCCTCGAACTCACAGAGATCCGCCTGCCTCTGCCTTCCAAGGACTGGGATTAAAGGCGTGTGCCACCACCGCTGGACTCATAAATTTGCCTTTTTAAGCCCCTGCAAAATGTAACTTGTGATAATTTCCTGAGAACCCCAGGATGGTCCTAGCCAGAGCCCATGCTCCTGGCCAGTGTTTAACTAAATCTTTCTTCAAATTTGGCTCAAAATTTTTGTAGAGGTCTTATTCTTGACTGACAGGATTAACAACTGCCTTTCCACGGGACTCAGGTGTGGTAGTCTAGGAAGTTCCAGGCCAGTCAGAGCCTCACAGCAAGACCCTGTCTCAAAAAATAAAATAAAATAAATAATAAAATAAAAACCAATTGTTTCTTGACTAACTAGTATTTGAGGGCTTGTGAGATGGATCAGTGGGTAAAGGTACTGACTGTCATCCTGAGTTCAATATAGGGATCCTCACGGTGAAAAGAGAGAACCAAGTCCTGTAAGTTGTCCTCTGACCTCTCCCTATGCACCTGCCCATAAACACACACCAAGTAGATAAATGTTTATATTTTAATGAGTACTTAAGGTGTTCTAGGGTATAGTTGACTAGAAGTAAGTGTTGTAGGGAGGCCGCTAGTTAGTTCCTGGCTGCTCAACCCTGAAATAATCACACAAACCATATTATTTGCAGTACTGTTTGGCCAATAGCTTAAGTGTGTTTCTGGCTAACTCTTATATCTTAAACTAGTCCATCTTCATTAATCTGTGTATCATCATGAGGCTGTGGCTTACCAGGTAAAGTTCCATCCCATCCGTCTCTAGTGAGGCTACATGGTTTCTCACTGACTCTGCCCTTTTCCTCCCAGCATTTAGTTTAGTTTTCCCCACCTAGCTAAGTTCTGCTCTGCACAGGCCCAAGACAATTTCTTTACTAACCAGTGGTATTCACAGCACACAGAGGGAAGTCCCACATCAAGTGAGAAAAATTCAACAACATTTACATTTTGTCAATAAAAAGTAAATGGACAACATTACAAAGTGACTTCCTAGAGTCTCATTTTCCTTTCTAAGATTTGGTTATATCCACAAAAACCTACAAAATTCCAATGTTTCACAATTATGACTTCTTATTTTTTTTAAGGTTTATTTTTATTTTTTTTGTTTGTCTGCTTGGTTGGTTTGGAGCCTGTCCTGGAACTAGCTCTTGTAGACCAGGCTGGTCTCGAACTCACAGAGATCCACCTGCCTCTGCCTCCCGAGTGCTGGGATTAAAGGTGTGCACCACCACTGCCCGGCGGTTGGTTGGTTTTCAAGACAAGATTTCTCTGTGTAGCCCTGGCTGTCCTGAGGCTCACTCTATAGACCAGGCTGACCTTAACTCACAGAGATCTGCCTTCCTTTGTCTCCTGAGTGCTGGGATTAAAAGCGTGCACCACCACCATCCAGCAATTTATTTTTATTTTATCTATTTGCATATTTCTCCTGCATGTATGCCTGTATACCACTTGCATTCCTGGTGCTTGAGGAGGCCAGAACACCTCATTGGATCCCTTGGAACTGGAGTTATAGATGATTGTGAGCCACCATGTGGGTATCAGAAATTGAACCCTGGTCCTGCTGGGTTCTCTGGCAGAAAGAGCAAGGGCAGAGCCAGACCCACCGAACTCTCTCTGGGGCTGAATGGGGTGGTGAGTGTTGCAATTCAGTCCTCCCACCTGGGCACCAGGGAGAAACACACCCACTGAGTTGGGAGTCTGTCAAAGCAGGAACTCGTTTAATGGTATCAAACAGGGACTTATATATGATTGTGAAGGGGGTGGAGAAGCTTGGGATGGGTTAAGGCAGAGTAAGGAACAAGGGCCAATAACATTCCACCACGCTAGCTGTGGCTGGGCAGAGGCAGGCCCAGGTCGTGTAGCCAGAGACAGGCCCCCAAACTCGAGCCAGGCTCAGGAAGCCACACTCGGCCCCACCAAACTCAAGCCAGGCCCAGGAAGTTACACTGGGCCTCATACCCAGGCCTCATGAGGACCAACATGGTCCTCTAGAAGAGCAGTCAGCTTTCTTAACTGTTGAATCACCTCTTCAGCCCATGACCTTCCTTTTATATATATATATATTTATTTATTTATTATGTATACAATATTCTGTCTGTGTATATCCCTGAAGGCCAGAAGAGGGCACCAGACCTCATTACAGATGGTTGTGAGCCACCATGTGGTTGCTGGGAATTGAACTCAGGACCTTTGGAAGAGCAGCCAGTGCTCTTAACCACTGAGCCATCTCTCCAGCCCGGACCTTCCTTTTTCTTTCTTTTTTTTTTCAATTCCTGTCATTAATATTTGGTACCAAGGAAAGATGCACTTGTCAGAAGGGGTTTGAAGTGGCACAGTGTTACTATCTGATTCCTGCCATTTATTTCCCCAAATTCTAGTATAATTCTAAAATAAACTACAAGCAATAAATAAAATTTACAATCATTTAGATATTGAAGAACAATCTTTCCTAGAGAAAATTGAATTTGAAAGTAGTTTAATTTTTTAAAAAATTATCCAAATGTAAATAAAACATTGATAAAGCACAAATTGCTATAGACACGGGAAACAAAGTCAGTCTAATTAAATGATAGAATTACCACTGGGGAAAAATATCTGTTTTCCTTCAACTGCTGTCTGCTTCTGCAGGCCACGCTGTGTTCTTGATGATTTTCTAATATCCTGTATATTTAAATGTCACATGTAAATGTTAGTGCAGATAAAGAGGGCAGAGGGAAAACCAAGTCCAGCTCATGGTGGCTGTTAAGTTAAAGTGATCCAGAGATGTCTTCCTTAATGACTTTGCCAATTATTTCTCTCCTGAAGACGGGCTTCCTGCCACCTCAACCTCATCTTTATCAGTTCCTAGAATTAAACATTCTTGGCACCACGGTACATAAATCAGTATTTGGCCTTCACTTGCATTGGTTGTGATGCTTGGCCAGTGGAGGCAACCGTGAATTGAAGGAAAATAATTAAACTGGTATTAAAGATTCTACAAGGCTGTTGACTGAGTAGACCCATGAGTGTGGGGCACTGAAATACAGCAGGTCTGGCTCAAATCATCTTGAGCTATTTTTAATCTCCTTTAATAGTCCATTTTGTACCCCAAATTTGTATTTGACCTAATACTGCTGTGATTTTTGGAGCATGCTGACAGGCCATTAGTTTCCACCAAACCCAAAACTAAGAATATCATTGGAAACATTTGAGACTTACAGCAGAAGTTACCCTGCTTGCTGTGCCCATCTGATATTTCCCGCAGTTTAAAAGTGCCTTGAGTGGTTGGAGAGATGACTCAGAGGTTTAGAGCACTGGCTGTTCTTCCAGAGGTCCTGAGTCTAATCCCCAGTACCCACGTGGCAGCTCACAGCTGTCTCTATAATGGGATCTGCTGCTCTTCTCTGGTGTGCAGGTATGCTTGCCTACAAAGCACACCTATACACAAAATATACAAATAAATAAATCTTTTAAGAAGTCTCTCGATTTATAACTTTCTTTTATTCTGCTGCTACAAAAAAACTTCAAGAAACTATTACCACACTGGGGAACAGTATTAGAGGCAACCTGAATCTGTTCCCAGGCCATGGTCACTTATATTTGACTCCAGAATGAGTCATCCCTTACTCCCTTTGAGGTGAAAGCTGTGCGTGTGTATGCACATGCACACATCTGTGTCATGTATGTGGAATTCAGAGGACAACCTTCAAGTGTTGGCTTTTCTCTTTCTACCATGTGTATACTGGGGATTGAATTCAGATCGTCAGGGTTGGCGACAAGTACCTTTATCTACTGAGCCATCTCATTTGCCTTTTTACTATTTTTTTTAAAAAAGAATTATGCTAGTCCACAGACCCAGAGAGGCTAAATAACAAGGAGGGCTCCAGGGGAGGATGCATGGATCTCTCTGGGAAGAGGAAATAGAATAGGATTTGTGGGTGTACTACGGGAACGTGGGGATGGGAACAGGAAGGAAAGATGACTAGAACTGGGAGATATTTGGGGGTGATATAGAAACCTAATGCAGCGGAAACTCCCTGGAACGTATAAGAGTGACCCTAGTGAAGCCTCCTAACAATGGCGGATACAAAACCTGAACTGGTTAGGTAAGCTCCCAGTAGTGGGACTGGGATACCAACCCAGCCACAAAAGACCTTGGCCTGCCTGCAAGATGAGCTGGAAGAATGGTGGTACAGAAATTGTGGGAGTGGCCACCCAGTGTCTGGTCCAACTTGAGCCCCATGCCTGACACTGCCTGGATGCCCCATGGACCTAGGACAGAACCAAACACTACTGAAAGAGAGGGCGGGGGGGTCACTGAAATGACTCCTAATGATATTCTGCCATCTGATATACTCGTAGATCAATACCTAGCCCAGTTGTCATCAGAGAGACATTATCTAGCAACTGATGGGGGCAGATGCAGAGACTCACATTAGGTAGAGCCAGAGGAATCCCACAGAAAAAGGGGAGAAAGAATTGTAAGAGCCAGAAGGGTCGAGGCACCACAAGAACATGGCCCACAGAATCAATTCAGCAGGACTTACAGGGGCTCGCAGAGACCGAAGTGACAATGGTGGAGCCCGCGTGGTCCTGCATTAGGTCCTCTCCATATATACCTTATAGCTGTGCGGCTTGGTGTTCTTGTGGGACTCCTAACAGTGGGGGTGGGATGTCTCTGACTCTTTTGCCTGCTCTTGGCACCTTTGTCCTCCTACTGGGTTGCCTTGTCCAGTCTTGATATGAGGGTTTGTGCCCAGTCTTATTGTAATGTGTGATGAGCATGTTGGGTTGATAAGCCTGGGAGGTCTGCTTTTTTGGGGGGGGGTGGGAACTGAGGAGGAGTAGATCTGAGAGAGAGGGAAGGTGGGGGGAGGGACTGGAAGGATTGGAGGAGGAAATTATTTTGTTTTTAATTACATGTTTATGTATGTCTCTGTGTGCTAACACATGCAGGTGCCTATGGAAATGCCGAAGACAGTTGGGTCCTCTAGAGCTGGAGTCACAGGTGGTTGTGAGCTGCCTCACATAGGTGTTGGGAACTGAACTCAGGTCCTCAGAAAGAGCTGTTAACAGCTGAGACATTTCTTCTGCCCCATTCTTTCAAACTTGTAAAAGAGATTATCTAGGCTTTGATTTGAAGACTCAACATAGAAGAGCTTCAGAGGACAAGGGGAAGGCATAGCTCCTGGTAATCCTTATTCTGATCTCCTCTAGGGACTGCTGAGACTGACTCTTTCTCCAAGACTGGCTTAAAATGGGCTAAAGGCTTCTCTCCATAAATGCAAAAGGCAACAGAAAGGTGCTTTCTAGTGCCTTCTTGTGGAAGCCCATAGCTTTACTCCATCTTGATAAAAGGTCAGAGAGTTCCAGCCTATTGTTGCTCCCACAAGGTCAAACAACAGGATGTTTGGCCTAAGGTGTAGAGCTCCAAATAACAGGATGTTTGATTTAGGGCATAGCTTTTAGATGTTTTAAATATTAGGGAAGTAATCACTCTTGTTTGTTACTTGTATAATGATAAAAAGTCTTTTTGCCCTCCCCTTTGGCTTGGGGTATAGGACTATGAAAAATAAACTTGGGTCAGATTCACTATTCACTGGAATGCCCTCCTGACTCTATCTTCAGTCTCTCGTCTATTTTTTTTTTCCTTAATCCACACTCCCCTTCTCAAGAATGTGCAGACAAGTTGGCTGGACTAAGCCACCTTCTCCAAGTAGCATAGACAAGCCCAGTGCTGTGCTTGTCTCCACTGTGGGCATGGGTGTCACCTTTAATAATGTAGACAATGGACAAGACATAAAGTGGGGCTTCCACCCTGGGTAAAATGGCGCTCAATGAAGAAGTCTCTTTGGCCTATGGGCTAAGAAACCCCAATGTGCTGAATAGCTTCTTTCTTTCTTTTTTTTTTGTTTTGTTTGTTTGTTTTTGCTTGTTTGAGAGCCACACACCCATTCTGTGAAAGGCTTGAGTCTTCTAGTGAACAAACTGACTAAATGTCACTCTAGCTAGTACTTCCCAAACAAACCCTAAAAGCTTTATTTTCAGCAACGCCACCATCCCAGGAACTCTGTGTTCCAGAGCATAGACTTCAGAAAATGCCCACCATCAATATAACTAACTCAGCTATAGCATGACTTGCCGCCTGCTTGAATCATCTGAGCCTGGAGGCCTCCCTCCAAACCAAAAATACCTTCCTCCCAAGTCTCTCTTTGCCAGTGAGTTCTACGGTTTCCTGCTCTAAATCCCTTCTAAGGGATATGCAGTTATAACGGGGTTAGGCATTATGTCAGCTAGAAGGAATAACTCATTAGCTAGCTAAACATTAGCAATAATTAGTTTATCTAAATAGCCACTTACCACCCATTGATTCTGAATGGAGAATGAGTCCCCCAGGAATGGCCTCCATGAGCAGAGTGGGATGAAAGGGTCTTGGGCACAGAACGCTGGCTTGGCCTGTGCAGTCATTTAGTGGGTTAACATGATCCCAACCTTTGCTTTACTAATGACCTATTGTCTTTCTTTGCTCCCCTGTGACCTCAAGTTTTAAAGAACATTGTCCCTCTTGCTGGCTGAGAATGTGGTTCAGTGGGTAAGAGTACTTGTTGCTTCACAAGCATGGACCCAAGTTCAAATTCTCTGTGCCCACTAAAAAAGACAGGCGAGACCACATGCCTTTCTAGAATCTTGGTGCTGGAGGAGGGGGAAGGGAAGCAGAGGCAGAAGGATTTCTGGGACTTGCTGGCCACCAGCCTCCCTCCAGGCCCAGGTACTGTCTTATTAGAATAAGGCAGAGCCTAACAGAACAGAACAGGTGATGCCCTTCCTTGAGTCTCTGCACATGGCCAGCTGTGGACATCTGTGCATATACGTCACACACACACAAAGAAAGTATGATCTCTCAGGCAGCAGCCATGCGGTTCCTTCTGTAGCCTTTCTCCCAACTGTGTCCTGACTTGTCTTTCTCCACTGTCAGACAATGCTTCCCCTACTCCAGCGACTGGACTTCTAGAAAGAGCTTCCATGGTCTTCTAAAATTCCATCTTTTTGTTTATAATGGTTAGCTTAAGAGTGGGTCCTGGACCACTTCAGTCATCGGGAACTTCCCAAGAAGTTTTGGCCCTGGCATTAGAGTGAGCAACTCCAGTCCAGGACAAGGAGGGTAGTGGGGAGAGGTGGCTACCAAAGCTGTTGGGTTTGAATCTGAAAGCTAAAAGTAGCCATTTATCCAACCACAAGGAGAAAGCTTTGATTAGAATGTTTCCCCAAAAGTTTATAGGCGGAGAGGAGGTTGGGAACTTGAAAGGCACACACTTAGCATCAGGTTAATGACATTTTAATAACGAGTCAGTGCCTCATAAAAAAGAAGTTTTTTTAGAAGGGGAGGGGGCTGGAGAGATGGCTCAGTGGTTAAAAGCACTGTCTGTTTTTTTCCAGAGGACCCAGATTCAATTGCCAGCACCACATGGTAGCTCAAAATTATCTGTAACTCCTGTTCTAGGGGATCTGACATCCTCACACAGACATGCATGTAGGCAAAACACCAATACACATAAAATAAATTTTTAAAAAGATGGGTTTGTTCTCTCCCTCTCTCTGCTTCTCTCTCTCTCTCTCTCTCTCTCTCTCTCTCTCTCTCTCTCTCTCTCTCCCTGGTTCTTCAGCCATGGGATAGCTTCTACCATTGGGTAGTACCAGAGAAGCAAGGAGGCTCTGACCATAACTACTGAGGTGGGGTTGTTCTGCTCAGGGAGGCCACACTGTGTCACGTAGGATGGTGCGTTGTTTACTTTTCTATTGTTGTGATAAAACACCATGACCGAGAGAGACAATTGCAGAAGGAAGAGTTTGTATGAGCTTATGATTCCAGAGGGATAAGAATCCACCATGGCAGAGAAGCATGACAGTGAACGCATTGCAACCAGAGCAGGAAACTGAGAAATTGCCATCTCAACCACAGATAGGAAGCAAAGACAGCAAACAGAAAGCAGAGTGTGGCTATGGGATCTCACAGGTACCCCTCTCCCAGGGCTGTGCTTCCTCCAGGAAGGCCACACCTCCTACACCTCCCCAAACACCACCAAGAGACCAAATGTTCAAATATGGGAGCCCAGCGAGCCCATGGGGTGGGGCATTTCTCATTTAAGTCACCACAGATAGTTAGCCTTGTCTTTGTGCTTATGCCAATAGCATCCTCCCTCCACCCCCCCTCACCCCCACCACCACCAGCTGTGGTAACCACAAATCCCATCAAAGCTGTCAGTGCCCTGGAAAGGGGGCAAAATCCCTCCCCATCCCCAGGTAAGGAACCCTGGTCGACACTAAGCCTAGACAGTGAGGAGACCATGTCCTGGTGACATTTAAGGCCCCGGTGCTAGCTGAGCACACTTCAGTTCTTCCAGTGGATTGATTTCATGAGCCAATTAGCTCTACTGTTTTCCTCTAAGCCGGTGGAAGTTAAATTTCTTAGTTGCTCACAAGAGTACTCTATTAATCTATAATTTCCATTAGGATTTCTGACAAACTGCAAATAGCTCACATTCTGCTTGGCGCCTTCTCCCCTCCCCCTCCCCTCTTCTGCACCCCCTTCCCCAGCAGGTTCATGATTACACAGTAGACCCCCTGAGCCAGTTCCCCGTCCTGCAAGAGACCAAGAACCATGAGACTTGAATAGAGACTAGAAGCTGAACTGACCCCTGGGCACTGTCCAGCGAGCAGGCTCACCCTCCCCATCCTCCACCAGGGCAAACCACAAGCAGCTGCTTTCCTACCAAGCATTGGAAGCCAATGGTGCACAGATCAGTGTTGCCTGGTTTCATTTTTACTTTTTTTCTTTCAATAGGCTTTGTTTTATTTTGAAGATAAAGTCTCACTATGTAACTCAGACTGGCTCCATACTTAATATGTAACCTAGAGCGGCCTTGGATTCTGAATCCTCCCGATTTGTGTCATGAGTTGGCTGAGAACACAGCTGTGTACTGCTGTTCCTGATTGAAGGGGGTAACTGGGAAAAGGGGAAATGTTTTTATTTTCTTAATGGGGGTAACAGCCTAAGGAATAAATGGAAGAAACAGAAAATTGATGTTTCGAGGTCACAAGAAGACTATTTGAATATACACGTGGGGGGGGTTGTCAAGGACAAGGCTTATATAATCCAGCTCTGGAATGGTTCTGCCTTGCTGCTGATCCTTTATGGGTACATTCATTCTAGAAGCACTTTGGATGTGCGCTCTGCAGTGAAGCAGCCTGGGCTCCTGCTGCGGGGCTCAGGGTGCAGGAGCAGCAGGAGCGAAATGGTGCCTGTTCAGAGCCACAGGTGATGGAGACCTTTTCCCACCAGGCGTCTGGAACTCAGTGTCCTTTCCTGTGAAAGTCAGGCCATGGCTCTGTGATTTTTTTTTCCAGGGAATTAAGATGGATTGGGCAGTCTGTAGCCATACCCTTTGGGTTCCTCTTGGTGGACACCCGTGGGAAGTCCAAGGTCAGGATGGTGGCTTACTTCCTGCCTCAGAGAAAGCTCCCCCAACTCCTCATCCACATTGAGGCTTTGCTGTGACTCACTGGGCCACTAAGGCCACATGTGTACCAGGGGACTCATGCAATCAAGTACAGCTATATTTAGCCCAGAGAGGGGGTGTTATAGCTATTTCCTCACATTGCTCTTACTCCGCCTAATTTAGGCAAAGCAGAGCTATGCCAGCATCCCTCCTTAATTCAGTGAATGCTCAGGTCAAGGAGAAATGAACCAACCATTTTAAATCCAGTGTTCTTGAGAAGGCAAAGGAGGTGGCTGTGGATAATGGTGAGCAAAGTTCACTTGGACCAAAATAGAAGACAGACCAGAAAATGACCCTTCCATAAATACCTTCTCTCCTTCCTGAATCTTCCACACTATGGCCCTGTCCCTCTGCTGTCCTGAGCTCTATTAAAGCAGGATCTCGTATTCATTCCACAGTCAACCATTAGCTGATAAGGCTTAACAACTCCCAGTTGGTATTAGCATTTTAATAGAGAACTGAAAAGCTTGCAGGGGTCCGAAAGAACAAAGCAAAGAATTGGAGGCCATGGGGTTACGTTTTGGGAAGCAGAAAGTTGAGCAGGTCATTCTCAAGTTTTGCCATGTTTATTTCATTTCCTCTCCAAAGGTCATCAATTGCCTGGACCCTCTGACATTCTGCCTCTTGTACCCCAGCTCAGTCCCCTCTCACAGGATGCATTTGCTGGCTATGATTCATTTGCACACTTGCAGAAGGAAAAAGTTGACTTTGATCAGGACTTCGATCAGGGTGAAGAGGGTGAATTGGGAAATGAATGGATGGGGAGCTTAAGCTGGGACATGGCAACCAAAATAGAAAAGGTAAGGACCAGTAAGGAAAAAAAAATAGATGTACGGAGAATATGGAGATGGCAAAGTGCATGGTAAGAAAGATCAACTGACTTTTAAAATAGGAATGTTGTTCTAGTTTGCTTTTCTGTTGCTGTGATAAACATGATGACCAAAAGCAACTTGGAGAGGAAAGAGTTCATTTGGCTTCTACATCCAGGTCAAAATCCATCACTGAGAGACGTCAGGCCATGAACTAGGAGATGGGAACCATGGAGGGGATCCTATCTGCTGGTTTGCTCTCTGGTTCACATTCAAGCTAGCTTTCTTATTTTGCCCAGGCTCTCCTGCCTAAGGATGGTGCTACCCATAGTGGGCTGGGTACATCAATCATCAATCAAGACAGTCTCTCACAGGCATGGCCACTGATTGAGGCAAAAGAAGAGGCTCCCTCTTCTTTGATGACTCTAGGTTGTGGCAAGTTGAAAATGAAAACTAACTAGCACAGATATTTAATTTTAAGTTGGGATGTATGTAGTTTGCTAAATACAAAGTTGCTCACTGCTACCGATTGGGTGTAGTCGTTCCCCACACTTTCACACACTAATGAGTTATCCTTAGTGTGGAGATATGCCAAGAGGTGATCTCGGCTGGAGAGATGGCTCAATGGATTGAGAACACTGGAGTTCAGTTCCCATCATCTACATCAGATGGCTCACCTTAACTCTAGTTCCAAGAGATCTGACACTCTCTTCTGGACATATGGTAAACACAAATAGACAGACAGACAGACGCGCACACACACACATAGTGGAATATTATTTTAAGATGTGTTACATTTGTTTATGCTGTGGAATATGTGTTTAATGATGCAAAGATGTGTTGTATTCTTTATGTTGCATTTGTTTAATTCTGTGAAACTGTGTTACTTTGCCTGCCTAAAACACCTGATTGGTCTAATAAAGAGCTGAAAGGCCAATAGCTGGGCAGGAGAGAAACAGGTGGGGCTGTCAGGCAGAGAGAATAAATAGAAGGGGAAAAAGAGAAGAGGAAGAAGCAAGGATGGAGAAAAGGAGGAGAAGAGGATGTCAGGGGCCAGTCACCCAGCCACATGACCAGCTGTGGAGTAAGAAGGAAAGAAAGCTATATAGAATAGAGAAAAATAAAAGCCCAGAGGCAAAATGTAGAAGAGAAATGGGTTAACTTAAGTTAAGAAAAGTTGGCCAGAAATAAGCCAAGCTAAGGCCAGGCATTCATCAGTAAGAATAAGTCTCCATGTATTTATTCAGGAACTGGGTGGTGGGCCCCCAAAGACTGACTGGATCATTAAAAATGCTACTTTTAGGAGAGACTTAATGTACATCTCATGGGACACCCAATTTCCTCCTTCAAACATGGACTGGTATAAAAAGAGCATGACTAAGCCCTTTTCTGACTCTTTTTTTTTTTTTTTTTTAATTTTGAACCATGTTTATTAACCAATAGTAATAAAACATATTCACAGCATGCAGAGGGGAATCCCACATCAATTCTTTTTTTTTTTTTTCCATACATTGTTTTGTTTTATTTTTTCCATTCAAGAACATAATTAAAGATAAAAAAAAAATTTTTTTTC